>CAKNXH010063162.1:2751-45458 GCA_932178445.1 Andricus quercusramuli
GGAGCAAAAAAGCATAAACACCAACATATTTTTTCAATAATTTTTTTCTAAAAAATTTTTTTCAACAAATTTTTTTTTTCAAAATTTTTGTTCACAAAATTTTGTTTTCGAACATTTTTTTTCTCCCAAATTTTTTTTTTTCACGAAATTTTTTTTTTCAAAAATTTTTTTTCACCAAATTTTTCTGCACAAAATTTTTTTTCAAACAATAAAAATTTTTTTTTATTCCTTTACTCCACTCTATGTAATATAAAATTAGTATTTTTCGTTACCACCTCCTAACAACTTTTTCGGACGGGCGTTGCAAAAAATAGCGTGTGATACACGTGCGCCTAGGTGATTATTAACTCGTTTGATTACATCATTCGCCTGCGTTTCGAAGCACTCGTCTTCGCACTCGCTTCGCTCGTGCGCTAACTGTCGCCTCATGCTTCGAGCCTCCGGCTTATGCTGCAATATTCACACTCGCACACAATCACCTATTTTACGCACTTGTATCACAAATAACTATTTTGCAACACATGCATGAAAATGGCCACATTCCGTGTCTATGAAGCGTACGGAAAATTCCAGATTCCTCTACTGTGAGAGTAACGTGCGGGAATGTAACATTTCCACACTTGTGCGAGAATATTCCCGCACTGAATCATTTACGAGCGCTTGTCTTTAGTTCGGGAATTAATATTCACACGGCATGTGGCGCTATCACGCGGCGTAGCCGGACAACGCAACTGACCACATTTGTTTTCATAACGCTCATAAAAAGCTGTCAAACATCCGATCAGTCGATATGAATACAGGTGCCAAAAAAGTGAAATAACCTCTGGAACAGAAAACGTGCTCCTTGCATATTCTGACGAACTCTCGAAAACTCTCTCAACACTGTGGGCACGTTACTCAATGTTTTTTTTTTTTTTTAGTTTAATGTAATAATATTGTGACTCAATATTTGTTTTTTTTTTCAGTCGGGGGGCTTTGTCCCCCCAAACCCCCCAGAAGGGGTTCGCCCCCCCCCCCGCTCCACCGACCTCGATATCGTATTTTTCATTGCATTTTCATGCATTTTTTGCAAAAAATATCGTGTGTGACATGTGCTGGAAGACATTCCACTCGTGTGAAGTTTGTAACACTCGTGGAATGTTCAAATTCACGCAGTTGTAACACAATGTACTATTGACAGAAGAAACAGCGATCTAACTCAATTACCTGCAAATCCTTTCATTTTTCCAGTTTCTCAAAAATCTTGGAGACGCGAAATGGTTCTGTCCATCATACGAAATCAGAATTTCATTGAAAGAATCGCTGATGCTTTCTCTAATCAGCTGTGCCGTTTCTTCTGTGTCAGAGAGAAACACTAAAGGGCACTTCAATATCCCCAAGGTCATCAAATTCAATTTCCATGTCCTTTGATGGTATTCCTTCTCCGATGGAGGATTAGTATTAGACAAGAGTACAATCCCCGGTTCCTCAAAATCTTTCGACTTCACAAACTCCATATAGGGAATTGAGATGGTTTTAATCACTAATTTCTTTTTGGTTGCGTGGCACTTATCACACAATTTCCATTCTAGGTTCAAAACCTCTTTGGATTCAACTATGATGATACTCAGATGACTTAAAGTCGGAATCAAATGTAATAGAATCTCCCAACGGTAAACTTCATTAAGAACCTGACTCGTGCCATACAAATGAACCACTAATTTCGAAGGCGAAAACATTTTTAGCTTCTGTAATGAATCACAGGTCGTCAAAGGTAGGCCCACGAATTCCGCTACATATATTTGCATCACATCGCTCAACTTCATTCTGCCCTTGACATATTCGAAGTATTGTTCGATCGACCTTGGCAACATCTTTGACTTAGGTTTGATAATTGGTGTGTTTTGTATAATTGACCGATTCAGTACCTCTAAGTTTAAAGACAAGATCATTTTTTCATAGTCGAGATCGAGTCGGCGGTTTTTTTGAATTAGAGGACAGTCTTCATCGTGAATGGAACTTTTTGGGTGTTTCTCGCAAAAGCTCGCATTAGGGCAGCGAGGACAATTCTTTAACTGACCTTGCCTCGTATCGTGGCAAACGAAACAGGTTCTGGGATAAAGAAACATCTGTCTTTCGAATTGAGATAGAGGTCTTTCTATTATCATACTAATTTCGCGGACAATTTCTGATTTCACTCCTCTCCATTTTATTGCGTCGAGGCCTGGTTCGTTTTCAAATATGCAGTTAATTTTTTTCTTTACCGCGATGGTTGAGATAGCTTTGCAAATGTGTTTGTGTACGGGCCAGTGTTCCAACTGGTGTTCTCTTCCACAGTAGCTGATCATATTGCAGCCACTGCATCTTTTCAAGGGACTTCTAGCGTTACAGATAGAACATTCGTTGGGGTAGTAGTTTGACATAACTGGGCAGATAGGAACCTGAAAATTAAAATTGTGGAATCATCATAGAGGGAATATTTTTTTGGGGTAGTGGGAGCAACGAACATTTTAAAAAATCCACGAACTTGAAGTTATAAGTGGTACAATTTCGAATTTTTTAATTTATTATGAATTCAAAATTTTATAAAAATAGATGTACATATAAGTGTATAGAACCACGATATTTAGAGCCATAAATTAGCCTGAAAGCATGATGTGAAAAGAGATTGTTTGATTCAATTTTTAGAAACATGGGTTAGACAAGTTATTTAAAACTTTGCTGATCTGATTTCAAAACCCTTAAATGAGCATGAAATTTCTGCCAAATAGATATTCGAAATTTGAAGCACTTAACCGTTATACTAAGGTGGTGCTGCTATAATTTTGGGTAATTTTGGTAGCACATAGTTTTTTTAAACTAGCAGAGCCAAAAATTCGAATAGTTCTGTCAACTTAGTTCAACATAGTTCTGTCTTGATATATGGGTATGTATGCATGTGTGCTGGATAACTGGAAGGAAAACAAAGCATCAAATGCATGAAACCGTATGGTGCTAAACTTTAGTGTTTTAATATCTTCGTAAAACATAATAATTTATCATTATAAACGAATTCATAAATTCACTTTATTCATCGAAAACTATTTGATAAAACATTAAAATTGATAAAAAAATTGGTATAAAAAGTTACATATCATTAAATGGCTTCGCCTTATCTTGCCGCAAATACGCCTGTTACTTCTCACATCGCACGCATCATCTTGATTTTTGGTTGCTAACGTTTTACCTCCCTTCCATCAAGCATCTACCAATTTTACATTTTCTTATTTACTATGAATAATTACACTAGGTAACAAGCTTCTGTTTTCCAGAAATTAACGGGATATTACAGTACGTTTTTTTTTCGCGTAGAAGTGCGAAACTGAAGGCGCAATTGTTCTCGCTTTTCGCGTTTTTTCAGATAAAAAGGTTTTTAAAACTGAGGACCCTAGTTTTTTGGTTGTTTCTGAAACCTTGTATCAAACAAATCAGATATGCTGAAGTATTCTAATAGGTTTGAAATTGAAGCCTGACGCATGTACTACGATCCTATGTTTTTTAAAGGTCAAAATCTTTATCAAGACTATATGTAACGCACGTTTTTATATGTGCGCGCGCCACCCTCAGTCTTTAATAGCGTCTGTTATGCTGGCTTTTACAATGCTAATTTTCCAATTTTCAATATTTTTTTATGTATAATTTCATTTTTTGATGAGAAAATTTTGAAGAATTAATCTTGAATATCTCCAAAAATAATGATGCTATGAAAAAAGAACGTTAGTTTCAGAATCAGCGCTTCAAAATACATATGAAAATACCATAAAATTCGAGTAAACACAAATTTTATAACTTACAATTAGTGTTATAGTACCTCCCCCATCTAACTTTCTACTCTCACTTCTTTCCTTCTTCTTCCTTTCCAGTTCTCTCAACCATTTCACCAACCACACTTTTCTCCTTTCATGCAGAATCTTTCCATTGTCATGCTTCCTACTTTTTTCTAACGTATCACAATCTTCCAGCCAATGTTTCAATATCCGTCACCTCTCTCATAACATGCATTTTCTTTCCTCCTCTCTACTCCAAATAACTTGCTATTCCCTCTACATTTATCCATTTCTATTTCTCATTATATTTAGCTTCTATTATCTTATTTTCTATTCGTTGCTTAGAAACTTTTTATCTCTTTATCTAAAATCTTGTTGTATCTTCATTCTCCTTGCATGCATTTCTTTGACCTATTCCTTTGATCATCCACACCTATTCAAATACCTTTCTCTTTCTTTCATTCAATTATCTTCCCTTTTTCCATTTTTTCTTTTCTTCAAGCACGCTTTTACTGTAGTTCTGCTCACGCTCTTCAGCAGTCTTTCTTCGTATTTACAAGCTCAGTTACCTGTTCTCTCCCCCCCCCCTATATCTACCTCCTTTAATACTATATACCGTGGCGTCCATCTGTCCAATCCCAGCATCCGTCTAATGTATCGTTCATGCAACTTTTCCACCTCCTTATACTCTTTCCAACCCCATATATCCACTGTATACATTAGAACACTCAGTACTACTAAGAGAAAAGGGCGGATAGGGAAAGGATAAGGGAAATGGAATTAAGAATGGAGAAAAAAGAGAAGGCAGACAGGAAAAATGGGGAAGAAAGGGAGGGCGTGGAAGCGCTGCTACAGAACATAGGGTGGGTTAAAGGCAAGGTAGGGAGTTAGGCTGGAGGGGAGAAAGGAGAAGGAAGTGGCGGTAGTGGAGTTGGAGAGCTGGAAAGAAAAGTTGGGGGTAATGCGAAATAAAAATAGGGTAAAGGATAAAAGGGTTTTCATCGATCACGATTTGACGAGGAAGGAAAGGGAAGGTATCGGAAAATGAAAGTAGACGACAAACTGTGGGTGTGGAACGAGGAGAAAGAGGTGGTGAAGGAAGTTCAGGGGAATTTGTTTCGTAGGAAGTAGAGGGGTGTGGGTGAAGCAGGGTGGAGGAGTAGTGAAGGTGCTGTACTGGAACGCAGCAGGGGTAAAGAAGATGAGGAGTTCTGGAGGTATGTCCAGGAATTTGATGTTGTGTGATGTTGTGGGACTGGTAGAGACGTGGGTAGAGAGAAAAGAATGGGATAGAATAGAGCCAAAGCTGCCAAGGGCGTATAGACGGAGACTCCAGGAGGCGGTCAGAGTGAAGAAGAAAGAAAGGGCTAGTAGGGAAATTATAACGAGAGTTATGGATGGATTAGAGAAAGAAGTTCATGGAGAGGGAGAGGGCGTGCAAATGAGAGCACTAAAGATAGGAGGTGTAAAGAGTAAGTTTGTGAAAGTGTACAATAAGCATGGGATGGAAAGGATTAAATGAAGGGTGGAAAACATGCTAAGCGAAAGAGAGGAGGGTATGGTGTTACTGCGGAGGGAAGGGGGCCTTTACAGGGAAGGGGAGAGCATCGAAAGGAAATCAAAGGATAAGATAATAAATAAGGAGGGAAAAACTCTAAGGGACTGGATAAAGGATAGAGACTGGGCGGTGGCGAATAGTATGGTAACAGGGGACGAAGAGAGAGAATACATATATATCTAAGTAAGGTAGGGTTATCGTTGATAAACTATGTAGTCATGAATATCCAAGGGTGGGTGAAGACGGAGATATTCGCAGTGTAAAGAAGTATCAGGAGCAGTTAGGGAAGGTTCGCTTTGAAGGGGAGTCGGTGAAGGAGATATGGGCGGACTTGAAACAGAAAGTGAAAGGGTATGGGCAAAAGAAGGTATTCAGGAAGAAGAAGACAAGAATCGTGAAACCGTGGTGGGATAGGAATGTAAAATGATGAAAAGGTAGGTGAAGAGGAAGTACAAGAAGTGGAAAGAGGGAACTGCGAAAAAAGACGAGTACGTAGAAATTAGGAAGGGGTTTAGATTGATGTGTAAGAAAAAAGAACAGGAAAAGGAGAAAGATCTTGAAGAGGAGTTGGAGAGTGTTAAGACAGGGGGGGCGTGTGGAAGATAATAAATAGGTTTAGGAAGCGTAGAGTGGGGATAAGCGAGAAGATAGAGAGTGAGAAGTGGAGGAAGTTACAAAAGAATAATTTCAGGGCTCAGACTGAAGGAAGAGAGACGATGGGAGTAGAACAACGAGGGAGGCAGAGAGGCAGGAGTTGAATGACGAGGAGATAGAGAAACAGATAAGAATGTTAAGAAGGTCGAAGGGAGCAGGGCTGGACGGGGTAGAGAACAAAGAGTGGCTGTTTAGTACACAAGAGATTAGGGAGAGGCTGAAGGAGGTAGTGAAGGAAGAACGGAGGGGGGGGGGACTTCCAGGAGGGTGGAGAGAAGGGTTAATAGTGCCACTGTATAAAAAAGATAGGGATAGACAGGAAAAATGATAGAGGGATTACGCTAATGAATACGGCGTATAAAGTATACGCGCTGGTGGTGACGGAGTGGCTGCGGGAGGATGTCGAGGGGAAAGGAATATTTTTGGAGACGGAGACGGGCTTTAGGGCGAGTAGGAGTAATATCGACAATATCGACGTTCTGCAGCACGTGGTCAATAAAGAATTAGCGGAGAAGGGGGTCGAGAGTGTACACGTTTTTGTGGATATCAAAGGCGCGTTTCCTTCGGTGGACAGGGAGTGGTTGTGAGAGGCGATGGAGGAGAGGGGAGCGGAGAGAGGCCTGATCGAGAGAAGAGACCAAACATAGAAAAGAGGAGAGGAGGGGATTTCGGAGACATTCTGGAAGAATAGGGGGTTAAGGCAAGGGTGTCGCTTAGCCCAAGGCTTTTTGTGATTTTAATCGCGGATATGGAAAGTAAGCTGGGGGCCGGAGTGGTAGGAGTTATGGTCGGAGGGGTTAGAATTTGGTCACTAGCGTATGCAGATGACATAGTGTTGCTGGCAAGAAGCAAGGAGGCCTTAAAGGAGATGATGAGCAGGTTGAGAAGATACCTGAATAAGAATAGGTTAGAGCTAAATGCGGAAAGAGAAAATAAGAGAGTCAAGGTTTAACGGGAACTATGTGTGGATCATGTCAAGGGCGGGGGCGCAATACTTTTGTGAGAAAGAAGAGAAAAGAAGTCAGGAGCTTATAGCGAGGATGAGACTTGGGTCCATGGAGGGTTTTTATAGGTTCTGGCTTTCTAGGGAGAGGAGAATGTGTCAACTGTGTGGAAAGGGAGATGCAAGAGTAACTGGTTGCAGGAGTGCGTGGAGGTGGAAAGGAGTGGGATAAGCATGGAGGTATTGATGTATGAAATGGCGGACAAAAGGGCAGTAGCATGGGTGAAGAGGGTGTTCGATAAGATGAAGACGAAGAGAAGGAAGGAGGAAGAGGAATGGAGAAGGAAATATTGTAAATAGGAGAGAGTTGATATAAGTAACCCTGTAAATATTTTAAATAGTAGATAAGTATTAGGTATTAGCCGCGTAGGCAGAGTTTGTCAATGCGAGGCAAAGCGAGGAAGGCAAAGCGAGAAGAGCGAGCGATCATAGAGATAAGGTATGGATGGATGTTAGTTTTTAAGAGCTGCAAAATAAACGTTTATCTATCTATTCAAAATCAATTTCTTTTCTTCTAAATACTTCTCTAGTCTTTTCATCATATTTCCCTTGACCTTTTCTAATTTAGCTAATATTACTACGCCATACGCGTGTGCCAAAGTCCAGAATCTGTCCCCAATTGCGGCCAATCCTCACTCTAACCCTTTTTTGAATTCTTCTGTGTCCGCAATGAGACAATGGTACCTGGTAAGGAGGGTTGCATAAAAAAGTATTGGAAAATTTCCAGCATCCAATGGTGACTCTACAATTATTGAATACTTGTAAATCCCCTTTTTGTCCACACGTTATGAATCTACTCAGCGAAATGGGTTATGTCTTGAATGAATCCTTCTCTGTACCCAACGGCGACAATATTTTTGTGAATACTTTTTAATGCTGTCAAGCGGGTTACGTATCTGAGATATCTAATACCCTTCAGTTCCCGGGCATCTCAGTTTCTATTTCATCAGAATGAATTCTTTCAAATGAAAATAGCAGTTACATTTCGTAAATCGATCCTAATCCTTTGAATGAAATTATTTTTCTTTATTAACTTGAATACTTTTAAATATATTTAAGAAAATGTTAGGTTCATGGCACAATTTTCACACTGTTTACGGATTTAAAAAAACAAGAGTACGTTTATCAACAGCGTATAACTTCAGAAATACGGTCCGCAGAACAAGCACGATCAATAACAAAATAAATCGAAGTCAAACGAAGTGAAAGTGAAAGTGACGAGTGTTGACAGTGTTGACATGAGTGAAGCGGCATCGACGCACTATGCACTTAAGTCCCAAACTCGGGGCACCGGGGGATTGTTTTCTTAGAATATTAATTCTTTATCGTATGTAAGAATTTTTATCATTTCTATATTTAACCCTTAGTGCCCGACAAGTGTACCACAGACACTTGAAAAATTTTATGGTTAGGCTCGTCCAAAAAAGTTCTGCTAAAAACGCTTTTCGTCCTTTTGCGATATGTTTGAACGTTTACGAGAAAAATTCAAAAATTACATTTTTAGGAAAAAAGAATTCTCCCGGACTAAAAAATGGTTTGAACCGCATAAAGCTAATACAGGGGGTCTAGCGACCTTGAAAACCTTGGAAACCTGGAATTCTCCTTGAATTTTTTTCAAACGAGAACCTCGAATTTCAATTATTATGTTTTTTTGATCTTAAAACAGTAATTTTATTGAAATTCGAAGAGTAATTTAAGTCTTTTAGCCTATTATGAAAGAAATGTTTCGTTTGGAAAAAATCTTGCTACTGAAAAGTTTTTTATTCGTCAAGATATAATTTATCTTTTGTTTACTAAGAATAAATAAAGAGATTTCAAGGCAATTTTTGTAGACTGTACCAATTATTTTATAGATTGCAAAGAACAGACTTTATTATTGTGAATAATTCTATAAATTTTTAATTTCTTCTCCCTCAATATAGAATATTGAAGTATAAATTTTGTTGTTGTGTTCAACTTAGAAATTATAAAAACTATTAGTTTAAATTTTTGATGTCAATTCAGTTTCAGAATTAGAATAAGCCATGTCCATACAACGGATTTTTTTATGGGTTGACCACTCGGTTTTTGAGTGTGCACAAGAATTCAAAACGTTACAAAATATTTCTAAAGGTTTTAAAATATTTCAAACATTTCAAAATGTTTCAAATATTTTTAACATTTCCCAAAGATTCCACGGATGTTCATTCATAAACATTTTAAAACTTTAAAGATATAAAGGATTTCAAAGATTTGAAAAATGGTACAGTACACCAGATTTCAAAGATTTCAAAATTTAAAAAAAATTTGAAACGATTTTAAGACATTTTAGAATATTTCAAACAATTTTTAATAATTCAATGGTTTCAACGAGTACAAAAGATTTTCCAAACAAAGATTTAATAAAGATTTCATAAATATTTCAAAAGGTTTCACAAAGATTTCAAGGTAGACATTTTAAAGTTACACGAATTTAGTATTTTAATCTTTAATTACCTAAGGTGATTATTAAAAAAAATTCAATTTTCAATTTTGAAGGTTTGAAATTTAAGTAAGCTTGTCATTGGGTCATTCTATTTTATTTTGCAGTAGTAGGTTGCTGCATGATTTTAAAAAATTTTCCTACTCACAGGGATCACAGTTCCCTATTCCTCGTTTTTCCATTTTTTCCTGAAAATCCCCTGTAATCTCTATATTTGAGAATTTTTGCCATTTTTCCCCTGTTTTTTGAAGCTACGAGTAATTTTTCAAACAGAAACCTGTGATCTTTAAAAATGCGCACCAAAATCTTGAAATTTGATTTAAGTGAACAAAAATGTCAAACTAAAAAGTTTATGAATTGAAGGAAGAAACTTGGAATCCATGAAATTATTACTTAAAAGGCTCCAATTGAAGAAAAAAAATTGAAGCTCTTTAATTATTCAAAAAAAAATGTAGAAACTACTAAATTTACGCTATTGAATTTGTAAGGTACCGCATCTTTAAAAAATAATAAATGTAGAGGAACTTCAATTTAAAACTGTTCAAACCTAATGACCTTTATGAGATAATTCTTTAAACTCGCAATTTCTGAAAGATTCAAAAGCTTTTAAATTTAGAAGCCGTTAAGTTAAAAAAGTTTCACATTTGAATGAATTTTAATAATAATTAAGGATATCTGAAATAATATTAAAATGTATTCTCCTTTTTTTTCGCATTTTTTAGCAAAAAAGTTTCTGACATACTGTGATATCGCGATCTTCAAATTTGATTTTATTTTTTGATTCTCGGTCAATATTTGATATAAAGAATCCAACGATTTTTCCGTTTTCCAAATAAAAACATACGAAAATGTGAAGAAACCAATTTTCCCTTTTTTGGAAGAAAAATTCCTCTATTTTCCCTACAATTGAACTGCTGAACCACTTTGATGCCTGTACTTAACTATCATTATTATCAGTTTCTGCCCCGTGTGGGGTTGCTGGTTCTCCATCGGGCGCCTCCCCAGGTTGCGGATAGGGGAACGCCTCCCAGATATGGGTGGTACCGGGGAAATCAAATACCCGGGGCGGACAAAAAACCAGCTAGGGGAAGGAACCCCGAATTCAAACCAATCATGAGTACGTATGTGCAAAACAACATACCCCAAGGGAGTAGTAATCTCCTCACTGATTCCGATCGGGTTCCAGCCCCGGTGTTCAGTGCCGGTCCCAAGGATTTTGGGGGGGACCAAACATACAAAAATGAAACAAGAAAAAACGAAAAAAATGGAGTAGGAGAGATCACGGATCAGGTGGTAGCGCTAATGATGCAACTGCAAATGTCTGAAACTTCCATCAGAAAGATAATCCGTCAGATGGAAACAACTACGGCGAATATGCACGAAGCCGGGGAACGGCAGAGGAACGTCAACACAATCATCAAGGATGGACTTGTTGAAATGAATACTGCTCTTAAAACGCTCAACGAAGAGCGAGAGGCTGAGAAGAAGGCGCAGGATAGGCTTACTGCTCTATCGCTGGACCTCGCGCGAGAGAAGAGAAGGCTCGCGAGCACACCGATTGCTCCGCCTACAAACAAGAGATCGGCATCAAGCCCGGCAGAAAGCCAAGCTGCTACGCCGATAGATAAGAAGAAGAGGGACGAGTCAACACCCGTCAAGTGGATAACCGTCCAGGGTAGGAGGAAGGCAACCAGCCAACAAACTCTGAATGCCACTCCCCGAGGAAAAAATTCGGGAAAAGACGGAAGACCTGCTGAGAAGACAGGAAGGGAGAAGACACGCCGTCAAAAGGCTGGCAGGAGTCAACGCTCGGAAGCACTTCTCATAAAACCCGCAAGCGGGAAAAATTATGCAGATGTGCTACGAGATATCAAAAGCAAGGTAAAACCGGAAGAAACCGAGACGGATATTAAGTCGATCCGCCGAACCCGGAATGGAGACGTCTTGCTCGAACTGGGGAAACAAACGAAGGACATAAAAGCTTTTACTGAGGCCCCTTAAGATGAAACTGGGAGACATGGGTACTATGAGGAATCTAGTACCCAGAGTAACGCTCGAGCTAATGGATCTCGACTGCGTTACCACGAAAGAAGACGTCGAAGAGGCGCTTAAGCGAGACCTTGACGAAAAAATGGGAGATGCGAAGGTTTCGATAACGAAACCCAACAGAAAGGAACAGATCCTAGCGATCGTTCAAATTAATGAACAGGAAGCCAACAAACTACTGGAATCCTCCCGTATAAAAGTGGGATGGATATACAGCAAAATCAGGTGAAAAACTCTAGTCGAGCGGTGTTTCAAGTGCTGGGACTACGGACACCAATCCAGAGGCTGCAGGGGGCCGGATCGCACCACCCTCTGCTTTAAGTGTGGTAAAGGGGGTCACAAAGCAGCCTCCTGCGCGGAACCCCTTCAATGCGTACTTTGTACAGAACTGAAGGAAAAACCGGAGTTTTTGAATCATTTTCCAGGTTCGGGCTCATAGATGTGTCTTTAGACAGGCATTGGCCAGGGTCAAACCCAATAACCAATGATCAAGATCCTACAGGGGAATCTTCACAGGAGCAGATTGGCTGACGACCTTCTGACAAACTTAATTGTCGAAAAAGAGGTTGACATGCTAATCATAAGTGAGCAATACCAGGCAAGGAATAGCCCGGCATGGTTTGAAGACAACCTTGGCACGGCAGCCATTTGGGTGCCGGATCCAGGGAAAGTTCCTATCGGCGTACATGGAGCCGAAAACGAATTCGTGTGGGTGAGGAGCAAAGGCATTACATATGTCAGCTGCTACCTCACTCCCAACGAGAGTATCCTTGACTTCCAGGAAAAGCTGGACCATCTCGAGGATTTTATCCGAGAGGAAAGGGACATGGTTCTGGTGGCCGGTGATTTCAACGCAAGAGCGGTTGAATGGGGCATGCCAAAGCCGGACTCAAGGGGGAAAAGGATAATGGAAATGTCGGCTAGAACAGGTCTACTGGTGATTAACAAAGGGCATACAGCAACCTTTAGACGAGCAGGTCAAAAGGGGACGATACCGGACATCACTCTGGCAACAGAAAGCCTGGTTCCTCTGCTGCAAAGCTGGGAGGTGATCGAAGATTACACTGGGAGCGATCACCAATATATTAGCCTCAGCCTAGGAAGAACGACGCAGACCGTAAGACACCTCCCCAAACAACTGGGATGGAACACGGCGAAAATGGACGAGGAACATCTGAATAAGGTGATAACTCAAGGGAAAGAAGCTCTGCTTGCCCTCCACGACAGTGCTGAGCAAGTGAGCGGAGTAAAAACCCTTGTAAACGCCACGATGCAACTCATTCACCGGGCCTGCGATGCGTCAATGCCCCGAAAAAGAAGCCGAAACAACAGACGCACCAATTATTGGTGGACGGAGGAAATAGCCGTACTTCGCAACAGATGCCTGCAGAGTAGGCGAAAAACAACACGAGTGAGGAAAATAAGAAGAGGGGATCAACCAATAGAAATCCCAGCTGAGGCTCAACATCGGCGAAATAAGAAGGAGCTGCGAAACGCCATTAAGAGGAGTAAGAGGCAGAAATGGCTTGGCCTTACCGAGGACGTCAACAACGAACCTTGGGGTCTGGGCTACAGAATCGTCACGCGAAAGCTTGGAGCCCTTTCAACATGTGGGGCGATGGAACCAGACGTGGTGAACAACATCGTTGATGATCTTTTCCCCACCCATCCGGTGAGACAAGAGGTCAGCGATGGGGCCACGGCCGCGGAAATACCGCCATTCACAATGGAGGAGCTTCTTGCGGCAGTTAGGGGTCTGCAGAACAAGAAGGCCCCTGGACTAGACGGAATTCCAACAGAGGCGCTGAAAGCAGTGGCGCGTGCCTGCCCGCAGGTGTTTGGTGTTTTGGAACAAAAAATGTGTACCTCGATGAGATCTATATTTTTGGTTCAAACAATTTCGTGAAATTTTGCGTAATGGCTGACATAAACGGAAAAAACCATGATTTTATAGTTTTTTTTGTGGTTTCACCATGAAAATCACCATGTCGCAAATTTTTATTACAATATTCGTAATCAGCGAGTCAAAATACATAAGTATACGGATTTTGAAGAAAATTGAAGAATTCAGCTATTCGGAACTGCACCCAAAGTTACTCCAAGAATGATCTCGACATTTTTCGTAAAAAACCTGAGCCGCAGCAGTACAGATTGGACCCGCCCCATACCTGGGTCAAGCCTAATAACCTTCAGCTGGAGTTCAAGGTCACCCTTGACCCATGACCTAAGTACATTTTTCAACGTAAAATTTCCCGCTCTTTCGATTTCCGTTGTCAAAAATATGGGTTCCAATTAAAAAAAAAACAAAGTTGACCTTGAAATGACCTTGAAGGTCAAACTCAAGGTCAAATTCAAGTTCAACACTGGATTCCTCGTTGAAAGTTACTTCAAGAATGACCTTGACCTTTCTGAAAAATACAGCGCAAACAGAGCGATGCAGCACGGGCCGGACGATGCGGCGCGGACTTTGGGGGCTGGCAGTCAGTAGAAAACAACGGCTTTGAAATGGCAGTCACTCGGGAATATTTTTCTTATGCCTTCAATTAAATTATTTTTTTTTGTTCGTGCATTTTAAAATCAGCCGAATTTTCAAAAAGATTTTTCGCGATTTTTGATTGGCAGTCACGACTTAACAACGGATTTCGAGTGGCAGTCACTCGAAATCGTTTTTAGCAATTTTTTTACTATACGTTAACAAATTTTCATGCATAACGCGATTGGTCGGTTCTTTATTTATAAAAACACTATAAACAATTTTTTTATTAACAAACGCAACGGATTCGAGCTGGCAGTCACTCGATTTCATATTGTACCCATCCGAGGCTATATTATATAATTTTTTCAGCCATTTAAAAATCAGCCGGAAAAAATTTCACCAGCTCTTGGACTATAAGGGGAGGAATCTTTCCCAAGCAGTGGAAAACTCAAAGGTTAGTGCTCATCAGCAAAGGCAAGGGTGACCCAGCATCACCAGGAGCATATCGTCCCCTGTGCATGCTGAACACTGCGGGAAAACTCCTAGAGAAGCTGCTAAAGCCCCGCTTGGAGGCGGCTATCCGAAAAGGCGGAGATCTGTCAGCCAGACAGTACGGCTTTAGGAGAGGACGCTCGACTATTCATGCAGTTGGAGAGATTGTGCAGACAATCAACGCAGCACAAAGCGGAAATCAATATTCCAAGAAGGTCGTCCTCCTGGCGACGTTGGACGTAAAAAACGCTTTCAACTCTGCAAGGTGGAGCGATATGATCCAAGCCCTAGAGAAGTTTAAGGTACCAGAGTATCTCCAACGGATAATCAAGAGTTATCTGAAAGACAGAGTTCTTGAATACGAGACAACGAGCGGAACCAGAAGAAAGGAAATAACGGCCGGTACCGCCCAGGGTTCAATCCTGGGACCTGACCTCTGGAACATCTCGTATGACGACATCCTACGCCTGTAGATGCCAGAAGGCGTATACCTATCGGGCTACGCTGATGACATTATGGCAGTCATCACCGCGCGCAACACTGAGCAAATTCAGTGGAGACTGAATAGGGTTATGCATCTCGTTGATAGGTGGATGGGTAGCCATGGCCCAAGTCTAGCAGCAGAAAAGACTGAGCTGGTGCTAGTCACCAAAAAGTTGATCCCCACCATAATAGAGATGCAAGTAGGCACGGAGACGACACAGACCAAGGGGGCTATAAAACACCTTGGGATCATGATGGATACCAAGCTGACCTTCTGGGAACAAATTAGAAAGGCGTCTGACGAAGCTGCAGCAGTGACGATGGCACTAAGTAGGCTTATGGCGAATGTCAGCGGCTCAAGACCATCTAAACGGCGACTATTGATGTCGGTAGTCCAGAATATTCTTCTATACGGAAGCGAAATATGGGCTGAAACGCTGAAGAAGGAAAAATATAGGAAAAGGATGGCATCGGTTCAACTAAGGGGCGCACTGAGAGTAGCGTGCTCTTATCGCACCGTTTCGGAGCCCGCAGCACTTGTGACTGCGGGAATCATACCGATCGATCTGCTAGCCCTAGAAAAGAAGCGGATATTTGAGGCAATTCCGGACAAAGGAAAAGAGGTCGCCAAGGAAGAGGCCAGAGCATATACGCAAGAATGCTGGCAAAGACGGTGGGATAACGACCGTCGAGGCAGGTGGACTAGTGATGCATATCGAGCCGAGAAATTCTCGTTATCGTTCGAAATCGTTCGAAATTTTACAAATTTTCCGAGCCGAGATTTTTTAACCTTTTTTTGTTTTTGTTCGTATCGTATCGTCTGAAACCCAGTCAATGTGCTCGTTATACGTCAGTTTTCAAAATATCAATAGAAAATGTAAACACAGCAAAACGCAGAAAATCCGCGGAAGAAAACGAGAAATCAGATGTCGAACTGATATAGGAAGGTTTAACAAATGAAATATTTTTGATGAAAACTAATTATATGAAACTACTATATGCCATTTGTTTTGAAGTTTTTCAACCTATATGTTTTTAATTGATCCAAAAATGGTTATTGACATTATTTTTAAATATTTATGATATTATGTATTATATAGCAGAATTTTCGGTCAATCTAATATCCCTCATTTATTAACATTTGATTTAGATATTGTTATTAAGGCTACTTATATAATGTATAATTGTTTTAATACGATATAATAAAAAAGCAATATATTGAACTATGAACTAGCCTTAAAACTCGAAGTGTTAGGTTACAAATGTCTATTTTGATCGTAAATTCTTAATCAGCGACCAAAAGAAAAACCCCGAGTATCGACTTTCATAAACATCTGCAATTTTAATGAATTTAAAAAAAATTGTGCGGCATATTCAATCCACTATTTATATATTTGTTTTATTTTCACCCTAAGTTAATATTCAGCAACACAAAAAGCTTCTAATATTGACTTTCATGAAAATCTTCCTGACTTGAGCTGGTTTGCAAGCTGCTTGAATTAGCTTAAAAAGTGTGAGTGTGAGTTTTAAAATAATTGATATATAACATATTTATGCAAAATTTTAGAAACTGTTTACTCGGTTCGATCGACTTAGCGAGATGATCGTCTCACAAGATGATTCGAACCGATATGACGTTTTGAAAAGACGATCACTTTTCTCCTACTCGTTGGATTCTCGGATCGATCGCTCGATATGCATCACTAAGGTGGACCGCGAAACTGATCCCCGACTTGAGCGTGTGGATCGGACGTCATCATGGAGAGGTCAACTATTACTTGACCCAGTTCCTCTCGGGCCATGGCTACTTTCAAGCCTACTTACGTAAGATAGCAAAAGTTCGGAGTCCGAAGTGTAACTACTGCAAAGCCGAACGAGACGACGCACAGCACACGTTCTTTGACTGTGAACGTTGAATCGGGAATCGAGACAGGCTCAAAAGAGAAGCAGGACGCCTCACGCCAGAGAACGTGATAGCAGAGATGCTGCGAAGCGAGGAAATCTGGAATGCAGTAGCTGACTAGGTCGAAAATATCTTGCGACAGAAAAAATACGAGATGAACCAGGCAGGACAAGCGCCATAACAAAAGTTCTTATCCAACCATACCCGACCAGGATGATCGAAGGCCGACGAGCCCGATGCGTGACGCTATCATGCTACTGAGGACGATGCGTTCACCTTGGATTGGGGACATAAAGGTTCATCAGGTCATGCAGAAGCCCCAACATGAGGCCCAGCAAGAAGAGTCAGACGTTCGAAGGGGCGGCCCAACCAGCCACACCCAGTCAGGATGTTCGAAGGCCGACGAGCCCGTTGCACGACATTGTAGTGCTGCTGAGGACGATGCGTAACATCTTGGCTGGGCAACGACGCTGACTCAAAAAAAAAGAAGAGGAAGCCAGCAACGAAGTGAATCAGCAGCTTCCATATACACCCAGCCATGATGTCGAAAGCCGATGAGCCCGTTGCGCGCTATTGGTGCGCTATTGAGGACGATGCGTACATCATGGCTGAGCTGTTCTGAGAAGAAGTAGAAAAGAAGTCCAAGTTGGCAAAAACAGACGAGCGCCGAGGCACGGCGAAATGGCCTTACTCCCATGTTCCTGAAGTAATGTGAAAGCGGTTCCGGGAACATGGGTTGGTAGGTACAAAGGAGTTCGTTAGTTGGTATGGCCGTTTTTTTTTAGGACGAGTCCCACACTCACCTTCGTCCCTTAAGGGCTTACGGCCCTTAAAGTTCGGATGTGGTCAGTGCATAAAGCATTTACAATTCTCCTTTCCAAAAAAAAAAAAAAAAAAAATTATCAGTTTCTGCAAAGGCAGAGAAAAAGTTCACATTTATGTGCATTATAACATTCAGAAAAACTCAAATGAATGAAATGAGACGTATTCAACAACCTGTAAACTTTGACAGAACATTCACTTTGATACGAAATAAACTTTCAAACTTTTTTCCAGGACCCCCGAAGACTGGAAGACGCGTATTAGGCGCAGAAGTTAATGCTGCAGCTAAGCCAAGACTTTAGGAGGAAGAGGAGGATGCAGCACCTGAGCTACTTCCCACTAATCTTGAATATGAAGAAGAAGAGGGCGAACCACCCGTTTCTGATTTAAGGGAACCAGATGAAGAAGAGGATGAACCTTCTTTTTCTAATTCAAGGGAATCAGAAGGAGAGCATTTGCAGCAGAATGATGTATAGGCAACGAAAATTTAGGTCGACCGATTTTTCTTATTGATGTGGATGAGAATCTGACAACGTCCACAACGGAAACTCGAATCACGATAGAAACTGACCCGCTTACTGCAGCAGCATTGTCTAATGTAGACAGTGATGATAGTTTCTAATTTGTTCAAAAGTAATTTTATTGCGATGATTGTACTTAGGGAGTTTCTAATCTGTTCAAAATTAATGTTATTACGATGATTGTACTTAGGGAGCGTCCATAAACCACGTGGACAGTTTTGTTATTATTTATTGTTGTTTTAATATTTTGTTATTAATAGCAATTTCATTTTCGCCTTAATTTAAACAATACAACAACTGTCCACGTGGTTTATGGGCGCTCCCTTAGTGAATGCACGACGTTAAACTTCATGTAAAATGGGATGGTAATTTAGGTAAAATGTGCCAAAGAAATGTTTACTGAGATCATTTTACTTAGGAAGTCTACGATTTTAAAAGTGTCGCGCAAATGGAGTTGGCAAAATGTACCACAGAACTGTTCATTACGATAATGTTACTTAGTAAGTGTAGTAATATGTTAAAAGTATTTTGCTAGCAAATGGTTAGACTGTCTAGTATATAAACCTCGTTTAACTGCGTTAAAGTTGTTAACTCTTTTATTTATGTTCTACCACTTTATATTTTTAAGAGAAATTTTTGTATTCTACAATTTAACTTTTACAATAACTCTACAAAATATTAGGAAATCAAGGGAAAACGTGTCATAGAGTTGATTTTTCTTAGTAAAAACAGCAAAGTTTGGAAAAATTATGTCACACAAATACAACTGAGAAAAATCTTCTCTGTGGTTCTACGAGGTTTTTGTTCCATCACTTATATTTCTATCTGGCTCAACGAGGCCTTTCGTATAGGGGTCTTACTTTATTCAAAATGATTTGTATAACTGATTTCTGCAGTATTTAATAAGTTATAAACTTTGTTCATGTTACTTTCCAAGGAATTGGACTGAAAAAATTTAATTCGTCTGGAATTTGAAATAAAAATCTGTCTACGGTATTCACAGTTGTTTTTTTATTACCCAAACTTGTTAAAAATAGTAATTAATCAATTTCACGAAAGGTATAAATCTATTATTTTTAATACTGCGATGCGCATTTCTATTTTTTAATGCAATACCCTTTTATACTTTCCGTAAAATTTTCAGTTCTGAATTCCTATTAATACTTAGCCTAACACATTTTCAAATAGCATTAAAAGAGATTCGAAGCTCGTCATTTCTGGCCGCTCATTAATAAGGAATACAAAGCGGAGGACAAAAAAGATATTTGTAGGGATTGATGCTTTCCAATACTTTGTTATGCAAGCCTTCTTACCGGGTACCTGAAGGGGATTTACCGTTATTGTTATTTTCATCAACAAATATCTCGTTAACCGTAACAGATAGGTAAAACGCTCGGTAAAACGGGATGTCATTTTTGAGTTTTGGGTACCGCAATACTGTACTATAATATGATATCCATATTATAAACTGACTAAAATTTTTACTTACCTCTTATGGTTTATGCGATATTTATTGATAATAAAAATAGCGTTTCAGAGGAACGTTTCAAAAAGGGGCGAGAATTTTACACGTCCCAGGAATGTGCCTGAAACATTCCGAAGTTGCCCGCGGAACGTTCTGTGCTATTAGGGTTATTAATAAACTTCGATGACTCTTTTGTTTTAATTCGACTTATTTCCTCCTCCAACTTCTTTTCCTTTTTATGATTACATATAGGGGCTGTGCCTAAATTATGTAAGACGTTTTTCTTTTCTTTGAATAAAGAGGGGAATAAAATTGCTATGAAGTGGAGAAGGACACGATATAAACAAAAGAAAAACGCCTCACGTAATTTATGGACGATCCCTAACTCGCTCTGTTCCTTCTTACCTCCCTTCTAGAAATAATCGATTGGACACGATTCATAACAATTAAGTGTGATCAAATGTTGAATCTGTGTAAATTGTTGCTAATTGTGTCAATTGTTCCCAATCGGGTTGAATTGAGTGAATGCACTTGCCTGCAGTGCGCCCTCTGCAGTTTTTGTTTGTAACACACACGACTCGCACGTGTTTATAGGTTGGAAATTAAAATTTTAATAATTCAACAAAAATTTCAAATACAAAAAATTGAATATTTGTTCAGGCGGTATACCGAATGAAGACTCCAAAGTATGAGGGTGAAGAGTACGTAAAAATCATGCCACCTAACGATGTGACAGTGATAAGTGTCTTTATCAAGCAGGCAGTAGTAGTTTGATTTAGCGGGTATATTATTGTAAAACGTTTATTTACTTCTTTTTAAATTCATATTGTTGACATTTTTGGTTTGAAAGCGTAAAAACCCGCTTGTAAATAATTATCACAATATTAAAATGCAGTAGTGACAATTTAACCTCTAATTCAGAATAATGGATACCCAATTGAAAACGATTGGAATCATTAGAACGTAGGATGGCGCCAATATTTTGAAACTCAGACTAAATAAATTGTAGGTAACTCATTAAATTCTTTTAATTTTTAGTAGAAAAACTTATCCAAGCTTTTTAAATGTCTTCCAGTATAACAATTTTAAATCTATAAATAAGTTTGATTTGACATTCTCGAAAATTTCTAGTTTTGAATATTTAAAATACTTAATTTTGAATATTTCAAATAATTTGGTTTGCAATGCCTAGTCTTAAAATCTTTGAATTTTAAAGGTTTCAAATTTTTAATTGTACAACTGGTTTTCCTTCCTCAAGCACAGAAATTTTCAGGGTGGCGACTCGGCGGACGATTTCAAATTCCTGGTTTTCCCCGGTCAAGTTTTTCAATTTTCCCGGCCAACTAAAAGTAACAAATTCGTATTTGACGGAAAACGCAAACATTTATTTTCATTCATGACGTTTATTCTAAACATTCTTCAACACAACAGAGCAAAATATTGCAAAATAAATCAATTTTCAAAAAATACTCAAAGTTTCCAGTAAAGATATCAATTTTCCATGAAAAAAATTAAATAGTTATACTTTCAATCAAAAAAATTAATTTTCAACAAAAAAAACGGATTTTCAACAAAAAACTTGAATTTTCAACCAAAGTGGTTAATTTTCAAATAAAATTGTCAATCTTCAACTGAATAGTTAAATTTAAAAAATAAATAAATAAATGTTCACCTACAATTATGAATATTCAACTGGAACACTTGAATTTTCAACTAAAAAGATGAATTTTTGAACTAGAAGATTAATTTTAAAATAAAAATAATTATTCTGTATAAAAAAAATACAATTTTTCAACAAAATACATGAATTTTTAACAAAATAGTTGAATTTTTGATTCAAGAAGACAAATTTTCAACCAGATGGTTGCATTTTAAACTGAAAAAAATAATAATTTTCAACCGAAAACGGTATAATAACATTTTTAGTAGAAAAAATTAATTTTAAGCCAAACATAAGAGTTTTCAACTAAAACAATGAATATTCAACTGAAATAGTTGAATTTTCGAGCAAAAAAATTAATTTTCACTAAAAAAGATAAATTGTCAACCAAAACTTAAATAATTAAATTTCAAGTTAAAAAAATTAATGTTTAATCAAACAAGAAAAGATATGAATTTTCAAATGAAATTGATAATATTTAACTGAAATAGTTGAATTTTAAACTAGACAGATGAATTTTTTACTGAAATGATGAATCTTTAACTAGAATAATTGAATTTTGGACCAAGAAGATGAATTTCTACCAAAAGACGAATTTAAGCTAAAAAAGATCATTTCCCTACCAAAAATCAAATAAATAAATTTTTAGCAAAAAAAAGAATTAAAAAAAATGAATTTTTAACTGGAATTATTGAACATTCCACTGGAATAATAGTTACATTTTCATTTGAAAAAAAATAATTTCCAACCAAGAAATATTCAAAGAAAAAGAATAGTTGAATCTCATGCCAAAAAGATGAATTTTCAACCATAAAGATTATTTTATACGAAAAAGTCAAATTTTCCACAAAGTAAAAGTTCAAAGTTCAATTTATTTTTTCTAGCCATTTAAAACTCCGATTAATTACGTTTCTCGCCTCGAAATTTTGTTATTGTCCAAGTTAATTTAAAGCTGAAAAATCGAGAAAAAAATTATTTAATTTTTGGACAAAAATAATTATTAACTTTTTTCTTCGGCATTTTTTGTGGTAAAATATGTTGATATGGCAGCAACTTAGCTCGCGGGAATTATTACAACAGTTTATTTAATTTCTTTCAATAATCCATTATGTTAACAATGTATTATTTAAAAAAAGTAAATAAACATTTTCAAATAATTCCCGCGGAATGAAAGTGCTGCCATCAAACGCCCGCTTCTTTAACCCCGATCGGGAACGATTGGGAACGATTGAAACACTCAATCGTTGTCAATCGTTCAGACACGATTGGACACGATTAAGAAACACGATTGAGAACAATTGAAATTTTTGGTCTATCGTTCTAAATTAATTCCAATTGATTATTTCTAGAAGGGCTGCGACATAATTTTCCCCTCCCCTTTCCCCTGCACCAATACTGACTCTTTTTTAACCTCCCTTTTCTTTTTCTTACATTCATTGTATATCAATTTTATTATTACAATAGTTTTTGAAAAATTAGAACTAATTTCCCAATCCACTTACGATACAAAATTATTTTTTTTACGAAGACATTTTAAAAATGTCTACACCCATGCTCGATCATGCTTTTTTCCCCTCTATCTATCGGCGATACACTCAGATACACTAATTTGACGTAACAAGTGATAATTCCTAATACGTCTGTAGGTACCTCTTGTCAACAGCGCCACCTGGCATGCGAACTATTGGGTATCTCAACCAATTAGAGAAATGTAATAAAAAAAGAGCAGTAAACGTCCCAGTAATCGTGACCATAAGAGATTTCATCGACTTCAAATATTTAGAAAATTGTTTTTGTAGGATTATTTGCAAAATGATTAGTACTGATTGAAGCATTAAACATCCTAGAATATTATAAAAATTGTTCTTACATTATATTTAATATTACTTTTTATTTATAAACAATTAAAAGTCAAAAAGAACCGATGTCCCAGTTATCGTGATTTCCAAACCTGTCATGTACTAGTAATCGTGAGTCGTTGTCCCAGTCTTCGTGAAAAAGGTTAAGTTTTCTTGAAATCAGTTTTTAGCAATTTGGAGGGGTATTTTAAGTGTATTTTTTTTTTACTATACTTTAATGAAATGAAAGATGTATTGTTAGTTTTATATTGATTGAGACCTCTGTGATGAAAGCCGTCGAAACAACCTCAAAATCGAATCTTCTGATCCTTCTGATAGTTCTAATAAATCTGATGGACCCTATGAAAATTAATCATAATGAAAATAAATTTTCTTTTAAAATGTTTAGTTTTTATTTCAGTTAAAAATATTATCGAATAAAATTAATATTTTATTCATATAAGAAATAAAGTGGTTACAAAAATAATTCGAGATAAATATTTATTAGAATTTTTATCACGATAAGTAATAACGACAACGCTGAAACTCTTTTATAATACTGAATATTATAATTAAAAATCATTAACATTTTAAGCAACTAGATGTAGCTCACGAAATTTGATCAAATGCAGTGACTAAAAAAATGAGGTTATTTTCTGTTTACGTTGTCACAATATTAAAACTATCAATAATTATATATCTATTACACATTTTGCTTTATATAATGCAGTATAGATTAATGTTATCTAATGAAAAATGACTCAATAAATATTAACTTCACCGAAAAATGATAATAAACTCAAAAATTTATAATGAAATCTCTAAACTCATTCAAATATTTTACATCACCTTTTTTTCAGTTTTAAGCACTAATTTATATTACGATTACTACTCGCAGTAATAAGTCAGTTCTCCGATTTCATTTCATACCTTTTTGAAATTAATTAAATTATTATTTGTAACGAAATATGGAAATAAAATTTTGACAGAGTCGTCCTAGTCTTGGTGACAGGTCACGATTACTCGAGCAACTATGCTTTTGAAATGTCCCTATAATCGTGACCGATATTTCTTGAACGAGAAGGTACTAAATTAAGATTTTACTTTATTTTATGGAACAAAAATTTTTTTTTATTACAAAAAAATTATTTTTGTCCGACCCCCCTTGAAAACGCGCCATTGCATGCACGTTAAGCAGGCGTGAAGTGGCTGCTTCTGGCCCAGTGACGTTTGCGCATGCTCACTCCGTCGCCGGGCCAACAAAAACTTTACGCCCGCTACCCATGAAAGTTTACGCCCGCTACACATACGCTGCACTGAGCGAAAATGTTTTAATGTTTTATTTTTTGTTTTTTGGGTTCCACCCCCCCCCCCGGGGGGGGGGGGGGCAACAGAGCATAAACGGCAATTTTTTTTTAAATAATTTTTTTTCCAACACATTTTTTTCAACAAATTTTTTTTTTCACCAAATTTTTTTTTTCAAAATTTTTTTTCACAAATTTTTTTTTACAACAATTTTTTTTCAAAATTTTTTTTTCATCAAATTTTTGTTTCAGCAATTTTTTTCATACAAATTTTTTTCAAAAAATTTTTTTACACAAAATTTGTTCACACAACTTTTTTTCAGAACATTTTATTTCAAACATTTTTTTTTCAAAATTTTTTTTTCCATTTTTTTTCAAAAACTCCACTTTATGCAATATAAAATTAGTATTATTCGTTACCACCTCCTAACAACTTTTTCGGACGGGCGTTGCAAAAAATAGCGTGTGATACACGTGCGCCTATAGGCGTGTGATTGCAGCATTCGCCTGCGGCTTATGCTGCAAAATTCACATGCTTGTTTTCAAGGAGGGTAGGACAAAAAGTATAGTGTGTATCAAGGGCGTAAAAGGAAGGTGAAGAGGAAGTACAAGAAGTGGAAAGAGGGTAATGCGATTGATGTGTAAGAAGAAAGAACAGGAAAAGGAGAAAGAGCTGGAAGAGGAGTTAGCAAATGTTAAGACGGAGGGGGACGTCTGGAAGATAATAAATAGGTTTAGGAAGCGCAGGGTGGGGGTCAGCGAGAAGATAGGGAGTGAGGAGTGGAGGGAATTTTTTAAAGAATCGTTCCAGGGCTCAGATTCAAGGAAGACGGATGGGGTAAGTAGAAGAACGGGGGAGGCAGAGATTGAGGAGTTGAATGACGAGGAGATAGAGAAGCAGATAAGGAAGTTGAAAAGGTCAAAAGCAGCAGGGCTGGATGGGGTAGAGAACGAAGCATGGCTGTTTAGTACACAAGAGGTTAGGGAGAGGCTGAAGGAGGTAGTGAAGAAAGTTTGGAGGGGTGAGGGATTCCCAGGAGGGTGGAGAGAAGGCTTAATAGTGCCACTGTATAAGAAAGGGGATAGAGATATGCAGGAAAATTATAGAGGGATTACGCTAATGAATACGGCGTATAAAGTATATGCGATGGTGGTGGCAGAGAGACTGCGGAAGGATGTTGAGGGGAAAGGAATATTGCCGGAGACGCAGGCGGGATTTAGGGCGGGTAGGAGTACTATCGACAATATTTACGTGCTGCAGCACGTGGTAGATAGAGAATTAGCGAAGAAAGGGGCGAGAGTGTACGCGTTTTTTGTGGATCTCAAAGGCGCGTTTCCATCGGTGGATAGGGGGAGGTTGTGGGAGGCGATGGAGGATAGGGGAGTAGAGAGGGGCCTAATTGAAAGGGTAAGGGAGATATATGAAGAGACAAAAGACAAGGTAAGAGGAGGGGAGGGGATTTCGGAGGGATTCTGGATGGATAGGGGGTTAAGGCAAGGGTGTCCACTTAGCCCAACGCTTTTTGCGATTTTAATTGCGGATATGGAAAGTAAGCTGGAGGCCGGGGTGGTAGGAGGAGTCAGGATAGGAGGGGTTAGAATTTGGTCACTAGCGTATGCAGATGACATAGTGTTGCTGGCAAGCAGCGAGGAGGCCTTAAAGGAGATGATTAAGAGGTTGAGAAGATACCTGGATAAAAAGGGGTTAGAGCTGAATGTGGAAAAGTCCAAGGTTATGGTGTTCAGAAAAGGAGGGGGAAGGGATAAGGGAAGGGAGTGGAAGTGGAAGGGAAAGGAGGTGCAGGAGGTGAAAGAGTTTGTGTACTTGGGCTTCGTGTTTCGAAGGAATGGTGGAGTGGATGGTCACATAAAAGAGAGAGTGAGGAGGGCAAATGTAGTGATGAGGCAGGTGTGGGGGTTGGGAAAGAAGTTATTCGCAGATGATTTTGGAAGGAGAATGAAATTGTTTGATTCACTAGTGATGAGTGTGCTATTGTATGGGGTAGAAGTGTGGGGGAGGAAGGAAAGTGAAGAGGTTAATAGAACGCAGGAGAGGTATGTAAAGTGGACCCTGGGGTTGGCAAGGAACACGCCTAATTATATTGTCAGGAGGGAGACGGGGAGAGCGAGTGTAGGAATTCTAGCAGGGAGCCGGGCGTGTAAATATGAGGAGAAATTTTTGGAAGAGGGGGGAAGTAGGCTAGTTAGGGCGTGTTGGTGGGAAAAGGAGAACAAGGGAGGGGGTGGGAAGATGGAGGCTGAGAGGGAAAGGTATTTTAGAATGAATGGACTGCAGATGGATGAAGTGAGAAGGATGCACGAGGAAGGAATGAAGGTTTATGACGTGGTTAAGCAAAACGGCATGGAGAGAGAGAAGACAGAAGGGGAAGAGAGAATAAGAGAGTCAAGATTCAACGGGAACTATGTGTGGATTATGCCAAGTGCAAGAGCGCAATATTTATGTGAGAAAGGAGAGAAAGGAAGTCAGGAGCTTATAGCGAGGATGAGGTGTGGGTGCATGGAGGGCTTCAATAGGTTCTGGCTCTCGCGAGAGAAGAGGATGTGTGAACTGTGTGGAAAGGGGGATGCAAGAGTGGAGCACTGGTTGGAGGAGTGCGTGGAGGTAGAAAGAAGTGAGATAAGCATGGAGGTATTGTTGCATGAAAAGGGGGAAAAAAGGGCAGTAGCATGGGTGAAGGGAGTGTTGGGTAAGATGGAGATGAAGAGAAGGAAGGAGGAAGAGGAATGGAGAAGGAAAGATTGTAAATAGGAGGGAAAGTAGATATAAGTAACATGTAAATATTGTAAATAGTAGATAAGTAGTAGGTATTAGAGCGATAACAGAGGTTGGCAAGCGAGGCAATGCGAAAAAGTAGGGATATGCGAGCGAGGCGAAGCGAGGAAGGCAAGGCGATACGAGCGTGCGGCTTAGAGATAAGGAATGGAAGGATGTTAGTTTTTAAGGGTTAGTTTTAAGAAAATTCTGTAAAAAATGGATGTGTAAGCAAGTCAATTTTTTAAGGCCAGCAGGCTGAAAAATAAACGTTTATCTGATATATATATATATATATAAAATAAATGTAAAAAATAATGCAACGCTTATATTTTTATTGTAGGTTGCAGGTTATGTATGTTAGTAATTTGCAAGTTTTAAAATCGTTAAAATTTAAGTAGTGTAAATAGGAAAAATGTGCAGATGACGTCACGATTAAGGGGATAGGGGTTTACCTTCTGTAAGCGTTTTTCATAGAAAAAACGCTTAACTGTCAATTTATAAGGTGAAGAAGGGATACCTAAAATCTCTGGAAAAAAATTCGACCATACAGTCATCACAAGACAAATGAGAAAACCTCCATATTGTACTCAAATATCTTATAGATTAAAATAATTTGTGTGACATTAGAATTGATTGAAAAACTATTTACCTTTATCTCATGACATGTCTGAAATCACTGACATATTTTTATAGGAAGTCAGGAGTGAATAGTCATCACAGGGATGAATCAGGTTAATCGTTAATCCACTGATTGGGTTAATCAGCTTCAGCAAAGGATATGGAGAAATCCAATATGTCTACACGCTGAGGGCCAAACAATAATACGAACTGCATATGACGAATTCTATTTTCTTAATAACTTGGAAAAAAAATGATTTTTCATCATAAGTGCTTTGGATATTATTTTTTAATTTTTTAAAAGCTATTCAATGATTAAAATCGTTACCAAAAATTATCAACTTTATCATGTAACTGAATACCTTTTGAGAACGAATAACAGGTCGCCCACTCTGCTTTTTCTTGTACGAATACATTCCCTACAGAATATTCCGGTATATAGAGAATCTATATACAGTGTGTCCCAGACTCAAGTGCCCGGACTTTTATATATAAAAATATTTAAAAAATAGACAATTCCATTTCCAAAAATCAGTTGAAGTTTTAGTTTTTAAGGGCGCAGTCCCATGGAGGTAGATTAGTAGAATAGTGGAACAGTTTTGACCAATGAGGTGCCTGAACAAGATCTAGCAGTCACCTCATTCGTCATAACTGTTCCACTAATCTACCTCCATGGGACTGCGCCCTAAGTTATAAAATATTTGAGCTGGTCCAACCAGGAGCGCCGTATAAACAGCCGTGTGTGCGTGAACGGGATTCCAACGTAGTGTTCTCCCGTCGCTAACCCACCCGCACCTCTGCGCTCGCTTCGATAACACTGCGTTGAAATCCCGTTTACGTACACACGGCTATTTATACGGCGCTCCTGATTGGTCCAGCTTAAATATTTTATAAATAAGAAAGTAAAACTGCCAACTGATTTTTGGAAAAGGAATTTTCTATTTTAAAAGTGAATTATTTTGTTGAAAATTCTTTTTTTGGCTTGAAAATTCAACAATTTGATTGCAATTTTTTTCCTTGACTTACAAATTTGTTTTTGTTGAGAATTCAACTATTTTCTTGAACATTCATCTTTTTGGTTTGAAAATGCATCTTTTTCTGTAAAAATTTCACTTTTTTGGTACGGTTGAAAATTAACTTTCTGGTTGAAAATTCAATTGTTTTGTAGAAAACTCGTATTTTTGGCTTATAAATTCAACAATTCAGTAGAAAATTTAGCTACACCAGAGACTCAATATTTGAACGCGCGATCGAAGGCGTTATGTGAATTCCTAGAATTGCTGGTCCCTTCAGTTTCTCAGGGGGCAGGGCGAGAGACGAATGCGACTCAGTCTATAAAGGGACGCACTGCATTACGCCGCAGTCAAGTAGATTGCGCAATATCATGGAAACGGTTCAGGCGGCCCTGCCTGTTTACGTTCCGTTGAACGCCCTACATGAACAAGGCTATTTTCAGGCAACCCCCGAGATTGTTGATCTCTCAAGTGTCTGGTGTATTGGATTAAAAATTTAAATATTTTCTTTAAAATTAGTCTTTTTTGTGGAAAATACATTTTTTTGTACCCCTAAGAAAAAATTATTTTTTTTACTGAAAATTTAACTATTTTGTTGAAAAATCATTTTATTGGTTGAAAATTAACTTTTTTGTTGAAAATTCAACTTTTTGTTTATCTCTTTCATGTATACTTTCTATACGGCCTCTGTAATCGCGTCTTCCTTTTATGCGGCGATTCGCAATAGCTCTAAAGACTTGTGATTAAGAATTATTGTATTGGCATCAGGGTGTTATGAGTAAATTTAAAAACGTGCATTTCATGAAAGTTTAATTGGCTAACGTTTCGACCACGGATGGGGGTCCTCCTCAGTGCCAGACATTTAATAAAAATAGGGTTAAAAAACCATTAAGATTAAAATAAAAGAAATCATGCATGACCCTCCACGAAATGACTT
The DNA here is from genome assembly GCA_932178445.1 of Andricus quercusramuli. Classification (NCBI taxonomy): domain Eukaryota; kingdom Metazoa; phylum Arthropoda; class Insecta; order Hymenoptera; family Cynipidae; genus Andricus; species Andricus quercusramuli. Next base: position 32,567 of record CAKNXH010063162.1, read on the forward strand.
ATAGAACCATATAGAAAAAAAGTCTATGTGGGAAAGTCGGTTATTGTCACGAAAAACTGCTACCACATGCGTATAGAACCTGCTTAGTTTTGCAGATTGTCTCATTTGGCCCTTATAGACCCCTGGGTCTATATCCTATATGGATCTATACGAAATTATTAAGCCACTGAGCTGGTTTCTATGAGTTTCTGGTGGTATGCTTACTTGATTTGAGGGAATGCCTTATTGGTCCCCATAGACCCTAGGGTCTATATGGGTCTTTACGGAATTACTATTAGTAGCTGATGTGGTTTTTTATGGATTTCTGGTGGTATTTTCATTATTTTTGGGGAGTGCCTCGTTGGCCCTTATAGACCCCTGGGTTTATATGGATCTATACGGAATTACTAACAGCCGCTGAGCTGGTTTCCATGAGTTTCTGGTGGTATTTTTACTTGATTCGAAGGAATAGCTGATTGGTCCTCATAGATCCTGGGGTCTATATGGATCTATACGGAATTACCATGGGTAGCTGAGCTGGTTTCTATGGGTTTCTAGCGGAATTTTCACTTAGTTTTGGAGATTGACTCTTTGGCCCTTATAGACCGGAATATACATATATAGAATATATTGGAATTAATGTTTGGAATTCCATATAGAATACATTTTTGTAAATTTGCATAGAGGTTGGGACCAGCCTCTGGTCACTAGATCGCCAAAGTTGAAGTATCATATTCTGATCCTGCTCTGAGACACCGCCAGACGGCGTTGCGGGTTTCCCTGCCTACTTGCTTTGTTTTAATTTTTGAATTTGACAGTTATGTCGATAAATTCATTTGATAGAAAATTTAACCATGAAACCTCGATAGACTCCAAGTGACAAACTGGAGTGTTACACATTAGATTGTCCATCAACGCGTCGGGAAAAAGCTCATAATTTTCCTATAGATGGGAAAATGTTGCTGAAAGTTTAAAATGAATACCACTTTAAACATTAAAATATTCTCCTGTCATTTCATTGTCAGTGCTTTATAAAACACAATTTTATTTCCAAACCAAGAGAAAAATAATTAGAAATTCATAAATAAATATTGTAATCATTATTTATGTATTTTTATTTTTTATTTCTTGATTTCTTATAATTTGATTTACTTTTTGAGTTAATTTAAAAATTCCTATTATTATTATTATCATCATCTTAGGGATCTGAAATACCGCTATTAGGCGCTACTGGCGACTATCTTCCTTCAATTTTAAAGCATTAAGTGACTAGAGGCTGGTTGGGACATAGCGAGATGTATTAAAAATCTTGTAAGAAATCTCCATATAGAAACTGGTAGAATTTCTGTTTAAAATTCCATATAGATCACATATTGGTAAAATCTATATAGATCCGTATAGAGGTCGGGACATAGCGAGATGTCTTAAGAATCCTGTAAGAAATCTCCATATAGAAACTAGTAGAATTTCTGTTTGCATTGAAAAAAATAGTTAGTTGGGACTACTACTAAAGTAGTAGAGCCAACTACTTGAGTTTGTAAAATATGCCGCTGCTATTTAACTGGTTGGAGCTACTACTTTTATTCGCAAGATTGGTAGTAGTTGTCCTTACTACTTTACTTGTTGTCGCGACAAAATTAGATGGTACATACTATTTTCAGGTAGTAAGCCTTACCACTTTAATTAGTAAGTCCTACTATTAAATTAGTTAGTCTTACAAATAAGTTAGTTGCTCTCACTACTTAAAGTAGTAATCCTCACTATTACAATTAGTAAGTTTTACTATTTAAAATAGTAGTCCTTACTATTAAAATTAGTGGGTTTCACTATTTAAATTATTAGTTCTAACTATTAAAATTACTGGGTCGTGGACTATTACGAAGTTAGAACTCCTCAGTAGTGAAATTATAGTAAATTTTACTATAATTTCTCTATAGTGGACACAAGAGCGTCCTCAGGACTTCCTATGGAGACCAGGTCCTGACAAAACGTCATGTCGAAATACGCACCCACATGCCCGCACTGTAAAAACTAGGATTCGATTTAGAACTTAATTCGGTATTAAAACAGTTCACGCAACAAAACAATCCCACTTCAGTTTGATCTGCCAATCTAATAAAATAAGGTCGATTTGTGGATTGAAATAGGCTCGAAATGAGGATCATCTGTCAATAACTAAATCTGATAAAACAAATTCTAATCTGTCAAGTTTAGAAACCAACGTAACCCATAGGGCTGAAGTTCGCGAAGTCTGAGTGTGACGGTTCAACACTAATTTTCACGAATTTTTAATTTCATCTATTTTTTGTTTTTTTTAAGAGTGAAGTTTGGAACAATTGAAACAATGCACCCTCTGAATCAATTTAGTTCGCTATCTCGGATCATTTTATCAATCTGAAGTTAGCAAACTAAACAAGACAGAAACTGGTACTAAAATAAGACTATTTGTGAGATCATATTAGAACGCCCAAAAAAGAATCCCAGATAAAAATTAATGCCTAGTTTTTACTGTGCGTCGCGTCGGGATGTTAATGAAAAATCACTATAATTCCGAAACACAAGAACTCTATAAGTGCCAACCCATGCTACGCCGCCACTGGTCTTTAGAGCTGGTAGTCGAGGTATTCATTACTGAACTGGCGTTGTAAAAAAAATTCGAGATTGAAAATCGGTTATTGATTCAAGTGAAATCGCGGTATTAACTCCTTTCGGCAACTAAAGAGATTACAGCTTGTCGACGGTCTGACTCTCCTAGCGCTCCGTACGGAGTCCAGTCCAGAATAGGAATCGTTCCTATACTCGCAGGGGCGCATTGACAATGCGGGAATTCGGGAAAAATCCCGGTGGGCCGGTCATAATGTGGGCCGGCTCATGAAGTCTAGGGCCGTTTTTGCGGTTGTGGGGGCCCCACGGTTGCTTTTCAAGTGGTTCCCAGGGACTTTTTCATCCCAATTTCGGCCCTGTATACTCGCAACAGTAAAGTATGATCGGCCAAAAAGAATTCACAAGGACAGAGAGCGGCGGCTGTTGACGGGTCGATATAGTCACTTTTCATCTTATAAACTTACATTTATTTATATATTATACGTACATATATTCAATAAGTTTCAAAGATCAAATTATCAACATTAATTTGCTGAAACAGAAAAAGTCGAGTTAGATGAAAAATATGAATCCAAGCGAAACTTGGAGCTGAACTACGAAATACAAATTTTTCGGAGTAACTCCAGAATTTGCCTCTCCTTTTTTTCGACCGTCGTCTTTAATGAAATTTCGAAAAATATTGTTTTTCTTCGGTCTATCGGTCCAATCAGTAAAGACAAAGAATAAATAAAAACGATTCTAGTTCTTTAAACATCGTTTTTTAATAACCTTATCGACGTTTCAGCACACAATGCGGGCCTTCTTCAGGAAAAATTGCTTATCTGTACTTACCCTCACAACGAAATGATATCCTTGGCATATCCCTAGGATATCTCGGCAGGATATGTGATATCCTGAAAAATGTCCCAAAAATCTCCCGGGATATCCGTGGCATATTCCAGGGATATCGAGATTTCCGCTCCTGAGGATATCGTGACAGAATATCCTAACGATATCCCGCAAGAATGTCCACAGGATATCCCAATACCATAGTGAAACGTCCCACGAAAATCCAGATATTATAATAAAAAATTCTGCTGATATTCTAATTAATTACTAGGGTATTAAAAATTCAAGAAATAAAAAGGAATATACATATAAGAACAACAATTTTATTGCTTTTAATACATTTTTCATGTATATTTTACATGCATTAGGTATATGGAGGCTCGCTGGAGGTTATAGATATATCTGCGTGTCAATGGATAAAACTCATGAAAAAATTGATGTTTTAACTAATTACTTTTATTTTTCATTTTACTGAATAACAATTTTAGTTCATTAATTTTGTGACTAATGATTTGATTTCTATTTTCAACTAATTAAATGCATTAAAGTATATACATTTTGTGCACTTTTGAGGTTAAGTTAGCTGTAATGAAGAAAAAGCCGGTCGGCTTTTCGAAACTTCTGATCTTTTTAAACCTGCAGCTTGCACTGCTTGCATGCATGATTCATTGAGTATACAATGTAAAATTTGTTTACCTTTTTTTATGATATTGCCAAACTTTGATTATGCGGTCAACAACATGTCACAAGTGTTGAAAAAGACTAGACTGGAAAGTTCTGAAGGCGGCTCTACATACTATCTTCGATTCTTATTTTTTGTAGCTTCGGGGAAATATATATATTTTTTAAATAATGTTGAGTTTGTTTATTATTATATTATATAAAAAATTATATTATTAGGATATCTTGGGACATCTTGGGGACATCCTTGGCATCTCCTGCATTTTAAATACGGGACATCGTAAGAATATCCTAGGATGTCCCGAATTATGGAATTTGAGATATCCCGGACTTTAAAAATTGGGACGTTAATGGGATATCCTCAGCATATTCTGAGATATCTTTGGGACATTCCAAGGATATCGAGATTTCCGCCCCGTGGGATATCATTCGTGATGTCCCTGGAATCTCCTGGGATATGCCTGCGATATCGTGGGAGATAAATGGGATATTCCACCGATATCCCTTGCTGTGAGGGTAGTATGTGGAGTCAAACATTAAGAAAATTTTAAAAACAATGTCAAAACATTAGACGCTTTCAATGAGAGAATATAATTGTTCACATTTTTGTTTAGAGAATTTTGGTTTTGAGAAAGGAACAAGTATCTGTCAACGAGTGTTCCTTCCCTGGCGGACCTAACGAACGGAGCGGATACGCTACAGCGTATCCTTATAGTATCCACATCGTATCCTCTCCGTATCATGCAAGAAAAACTCATTAAAAAAGAAAGATTAACATTTCACTTGTTGAAATTCGGATTCTACGTGAAATTTTGAGTTAAAAGGTCACAGAGTAATCGCAATAGTTTTTCTTGCAACATTAAAAACTTTTAATAAATATAATACTTATCGATGACGTGCGCTGAAGGCGCCTTCAAACGCATCGTCATTCAGTAGCAGTTCATAGGCTTTATCCGTCGACGATGCGTGTGAAGTCGCCTTCAGCCCACGTTATCGATAAGTATTATATTTTTTTTAAGTTTTTAATGTTGCAAGAAAAACTATTGCGATTACTCCATGACCTTTTAACGGAAAATTTCACGTAGAATCCGAATTTTAACAAGTGAAATGTTCATCTTCCTTTTTTAATGAGTTTTTCTTGCATGATATGGAGAGGATACGATGTGGATACTATAAGGATACGCTGTAGCGTATCCGCTCCGTTCGTTCGGACCGCCAGGGTTTCTCAAAACCAAAATTCTCTAAACAAAAATGTGAACAATTATATTCTCTCTTTGAAAGCGTCTAATGTTTTGACATTGTTTTTAAAATTTTCTTAATGTTTGACTCCACATACTAAGTACAGATAAGCAATTTTTCCTGAAGAAGGCCCGCATTGTGTGCCGAAACGTCGATAAGGTTATTAAAGAACGATGTTTAAAGAACTAGAATCGTTTTTATTTATTCTTTTTCTTTACTGATGGGACCGATAGACCGAAGAAAAACAATATTTTTCGAAATTTCATTAGATGAAAAACGTCGTTGTCGAGAATGGAACCCGGGTTTATGAGAAATTGCATACTTTTTAGAGCTTTTCTTCATTTCTAAGTGAAAAAAAGTGAAGGTAAGTCAGAAAATCCTGGGGGGGGGGGGGGGGGGGGCGATCGCCTTTTCGCCACCAGTGTAGATCCGCGCCTACGAGATCCCCACTATTTCCGCGATAAGCAAAGCATGTATATGCTCTCTCTCTCTCTCTCTGCACTCTCTTACTACGCGATCTTCTCACTACTCCACATGTATGCAAGTTGCTTTGCACTCATACGCGTCCTCAATGGATTAGTGTACTCTATAAGCGCACGTATAGTTTCACTTCTACCGTATGGCCCCACTGCCACACACATTTTTTTGATTTTTTGTTTTTTGGTTTTTCTGAATTTTCAAAAAAAAAAATCTAACAGAAAGTCAAAAGAAGTTTTAAAAAAGTACACTGTACCGTTTTTGTACACCTCCCCTTGATGAGGTCGTGTAGAAAAACGGAACAGTGTAACACTTCAACTTTTTTTGACTTTTTTATCGATTTTCTTTTTAAATATTTTTTTTGGCTCTCAGCATGACAAAAAAAATGCTTTTTTTAATTCTTACACCGAGTGAAGAATCAGTGTAACCAGTGGAATATGCTATGATACTGATAGAAATCTTTTTATTTTATTATTATTTTTGCGGGCTTTGAGAGTAAAAAAGGAAAGAAGAAATTTAACAATAATGCTCTAAACGTATGAAGAACTAGTGTAGGGAGCAACATCCTACAGTAGATAATCACTAATTATAAGCACACGCATAAGTAAAATAATCAATTCTAATTTTAATATATTATCACTAATCTTGTGTTAACTAACAATATTTCATCAAATAATTATTTTACGTGAATTAGTATTTCAAATGTATGATTATTTACTGTAGAATCATAATTGTCTACTGTAAGGTGGTCTTCCCTAAGCAACCAGTAGGATATGTTATTGTTGTCAAAAATCATTGCTTCCCAAGTTAATACAAAAATACAGTTTCGTCCCATGCAATTGGTATTATTGCCTATCCCGCGGCGTGCAGACAACTTGCCAGATGACAACCCTGCAAGAAACTTAAAATTCAAAAGTATTATTTCGCATTCACGATTTGTTTCCGTGAGTCTGTTACGTGTCAGTTTCGCATTGGAGGTTAGCCAAAAAGTTTGAATGCGATACTTCTTATATAACATTAAATTCCTGAAGACTTCACATTCGTTTTAATGCTTTCTAATGCGACCGAATGAGAGAAAATTTCAAAGCGAAATGAAAACTTTTTAAATCGAGAGTTCGCATTACTTTGAATCCTTTTGAAGGCGAAAGAATGAGACTCATTTTTTGAGCGAGGTAAAAACTTTTCAATGCGAAAGTTCGCATATGTTTGAATACTTTTGAATGCGAAAGAATGAGACGAAATTTTTTATCGAGTGAAAACTTTTTAATGCGAGAGTTCGTACTGGTTTCAATACTTTTCAATACGAATTAATGATAAAAATGTTTCGGTTGAGTGAAAACTTTTTAGTATGAAAGTTCGCATTAGTTTTATTGATTCTAAATGAATTTAAATAAAGTGTTGATTTATTTATTAATATTTATATATTTATTTTACATTATTTAAAAAAAGTTTTACAATAAACAGGAACCGCTTGATTTTTTTATAATTTCCTAATATTTAGATCTCGCATTCGGCGTCTTGAAGTTTAATGCGAACCAATACTTTGTAATGCGAATCATCGACACTGCCGTTTCGCATTCAGCGTGATGAAGTGTAATGCGAACCAGTACGAACTAATACCTTTAAAATCTTTTTTTTTTGGAACAGAAAAAAGAATTGAATCGCATTCAAAATGTCAATACATTTCAATACTTTTCAATACGACGTTTTTTGCAGGGATACCTTGCAACACGGCACAATTGCAGTGGGATTCCGGCGCCGTGATGAAAGACTAACGGATCTTTTTTTCTAACCTGTGGGGATAGAAAGAGAGGTCCGTTCGATTTTCGATTTCATGAGGGGCCCGGAGTTCCACTGCTGCAAAGATTTCTACATCAAAAATATTTTCCAAGAACTGAAAGAATGTCGTTGGTTTAAAAGAGATGAAGAATCTCTGTCTCTCTTAAACCAATAGCATTTTTTTAGTTCTTGGAACATATTATGGGTTCGCTAGTGAGGTGTCGCGTGTAGGATCCAAGCAAAAAAGAAAGAATTGATACGGATTGGGGCGAATTAACATATTTTGAATGCGCTTGAATGCGGTTCTCTCATTCGTTTGAACGAATTGAGACACATTTAGATGAATTGAGACAGCGCGAATTGAATGTGTGTTACATGGAATGGTGTGTGAATTCATATGAATGCATGTCCTATAATAGCACGGAACGTTCCTGGAACGTGTAAAATATCCACGACTTGGAAACGTTTCAAACAGAAATTACCATTATTGTTATTATCATCAATAAATATCACCTAAACCGTAAGTGATATGTCAAAATCGATGTCAGTTTATAATATGGATGTCGTGTATTATAGTGTACTCGAAACTCAAACATGACATCCCTGGCGGACCGGCCGAACGGAACGGATACGCTACAGCGTATCCTTATAGTATCCACATCGTATCCTCTCCGTATCATGAACATTTCACTTGTTGAAATTCGGATTCTACGTGAAATTTTGCGTTAAAAATTCACAGAGTAATCGCAATAGTTTTTCCTGCAACATTAAAAACTTTAAAAAAATGTATTACTCATCGAGAACGTCGGCGTATCCGTTCCGTTCGGCCGGTCCGCCAGGGATGCATTTTTACCTATCTCTTACGCTTGACGAGATAATTGTTTGTTAAAAATAACAATCACAGAAGGTTCCCCTCAGGTCCCAGTGGAACGTTCTATGCGGCGGACATTTTACATGTTCTGGGAACGTTTTCAGAAGGTTTCCGAGGAACTTTCCGTGCTATGAGGTTGGTTAAGGTCAATTTGAAAAAAGAATCAATAAAAATCCTATTGAAAAACCCTTTACGGTATCCCGTGACATGTAGGGGACCCTGTAAGGAATCTAGCACGGTTTCCTCCATATCGGCAAAATGTTATTGTCATTAATTTGATGATGTGAAAGAACATGGATAATTATTATAAACATCTATTCTAATTGGGAATTGGGAGAGGTCCACTCGAACATGGAAAGATTGCGTCTCGCTTTTCTTTGTCCTGACAAATGAAGTTTACTTAAAATTTTATGTTATTTTAATATTTAATATTAGGTAACGCATTTAAAGCCATTCCTTTTATTTTACACATAATCTAAAAGATACGCAGGCCAACGAATTTTGCGCTTTGGGCGATTGACTCCATTCGCAGAGTCCTTTTCTGAGTCGATCGTTTCACTTACAGGAGGATAATCGTGTTGTTTTGAAACACCCTAATTTTCGGTTTCTCGAACCTCGTCCTCGCTGTCTTCTTCGTTTTCAAGTTCGTCCCTATCGGGTACTCGCCAAATTTTTAGCTGGGACACATGGCTTACAAAAGGTCCGCGATAACGAGGTTGGAGTATGGTGCTTTCACCAGTCGCAATTGGGTTCACACTCACATACACTATGTCGCCCAGGCTGTATTCCACCCCGATATTTCTGTGTTCATCGTACCTTTTCTTATACTCTTTTTGAGCCTTTTCAATTTCTTTCACTATTTCAAGCCGTAACTTCGTTTGAGAGTATTGTCCCATTCGGAATTTATTCCCTCCCAGGTTCAGCTCGCAACGGTGCTAGAATCGTTTGATTAACCCGCTCTACCTGACCGTTTGCCTGAGTTGAATGTTCCCGCTGTATCCGTGTTTTTGGTAGCTTCAAGTATGACGTATTTAGTTAGGTTGTCTATTATCGTTAGCGTGTACCGATTGCTGCGTTTACTTGTTGGGAAAGGACCCAAATGATCTAAATGGACCGTCGCAAATGACGGGGCACCCGGAGGTATAGGGTGTAATTGCCCTGGTTGGCGACCTCTGGGTTTCTTACTCATTAGACATGGTAGACATGGAATTCGGGAGGATTGCGGTGAATTAACATGTTTAAATTCGCCCGAATTATGTTTTCTGATTCGTTGAAACGAATTGAGCCAGAGCGAATTGAATGCATGTCAATTCGCCTTAATTCGTGGTCGAGGTCATTTCGCAAAAAAATAATAAAAATTGCATGCCTCGAGACTCGAACCAGCGATCTCAAGTATATAAAGTCCAGAGGGCGACTACTGAGAATTCGGGCGAATAGGATATTTGAAGACTATATTACTTTTCACGAATTTATACGAATACACCACCATCTCCAATTCGAGATTGTCGCGAAGCAAGATTCACGGGGGCTCCTGGCGGATTCTCCTCAATTCGTCCCAATTAGTTTCTTTATACTGGGCATGTTCCTTCACATCATCAAATTAATGACAATAACATTTTGCCGATATGGAGGAAACGGAGTAACGTTTCTTGTAATAAATCTGGTCCTAGCTCTAGCATATAGGAACACGTGCAGGAACAGTCACGGGACGCCGTACAGGGTTTTTCAATAGGGAATTGCAGGCGTCAAGACTTGAACCAACGATCCCTCTTGTGTTACTCCAGAGTATTACCACGGAGCTACGGAACAATATACTAGAAATTTACAATAAATTCTGTATGCCCCTCACGTAGGTTTTCCTGTTACGGATTAAATTGTATAGTTCAACACTTGCTGAAATTCGGCTTGACGAATTGGGGCGAATTCAAGTGTGTATTTTACAAAATGTATGGCAAAATGTAAAGGAATCCATTAACAGGGTAAATAAGAATAAAATAAGCATTTTTTTGCAAAACTGGGGTTGAGGGACCCCTCAATATTTTTTCAAACTTCTATCATGCTGGTGACGTATTCCACTAAAAATAAAACAATGGATGTATTCCAAAGCAAAATTATCAATTATCACCACAGCAATTAAAATAGAATAAGCACCCCTGCCCGGATAACAACATGCGTGAGGATCAATCAGCATGCATCTGAGCATACAGATGCGCGCTCAATTGATGGACATAACGCTAGCATGACGACGTGCACTGGTCGCACGCATTTACGATATGTTCTCTGGAAATCTGCTTTGCGACAACCTCGGATTGGGACCGAAGCACAATATTTTTTAATGCGAGAGATCGTATATAACGTCTCAACCCAGATAGCCAAATGTTCTCATCGTGAAATCAGGTGGAAATCACGGTGACAAATACATATCACATGAAACTTCACTGTGAAATAATTTGCAGATCACGGGTGATTTTTCATGTGCGCGGTTTAATGAGCACATCATTTTCTCGCACGACGTGCGCGCAGGGGATGACACATTTGCGTCCTCATATGCGTGAAACGTGTGTCGCACGTCGTGAGGGTTGCACGTCATGCGTGCCAGTGCGTGTATGGTGCATGCACACATTTAAGATGTTTAGAAGGTACAGAAAATATTTGCATTGACATTTTTAAATAAAGAGCAGGTAATTTATCATGAACGTATTTTTTTAATGGTTGGAAGGAATATTTATACATTTTAGTTGTGCATTAACAATTCAGTTTCCGCAAACTTGTATCAACTACAATAAATATTTTTCGCTGCAACTACAAGATACAGGCACATAAAACTGACAGAAAACGTAAAGACCTAGGTAAAAAGTATATTTTTAGCTTAAATAATAACAAAATTATGACCTAAAACAAAAGTTACCTTTTTTTAATTATACATACATAAACTCACACAAAAAAGTTCCTCCTACACTGTGAACATAGTAATAAGTAGGCTTGAGATTACATGGAGGCCATTGAGGCCCGACCTACTTTTTTCATTGTTGGCCGGGCCTACCTACACTGTAAAAAAATTTTCTTGTAATCTCAACACACGTTTTTGTAATTATATTAAAACTTGTAAAATCACTTCCTTCAAAGTAGTGAACTTACTAATTTGAAAAGAAAAAACATCACTTTCAGCGTAATAGTTTTACAATATTTGTAAATTAACATCTTTCCAAGTAGAAAATAATGGCAATTAAATAATTTCCTACTTTGAAAGAGGTTAATTTACAAAATCTTGTAAAACTACTACGCTGAAAGTGGTGTTTTTTCTTTCGTAGTGTATACAGGTACGGCATTTTTTGCCGTATTTTAAATTTGCAGTACGGCATTTTAGTGACTGGACACAAAAGAGTGATCTGTCACTTCTTGAACCCCTTTTCCAAGTCTCCCTTTAAAAAATACGAGTGTTAGTGATTGGTCGCAGAAGAGTGATCGTGAGGATTCGTGATTCGAATCTGAAGATAAACAATTCGCAAATTAGTGATAAAGTGTATTATTATAGGAATAGTGAAGTGATGAGCAAATATTTAGTGTGATTTTAGTACGTAATGTTCTTGATTATACGACACTTTGTGTGTATTTATAACTTAATATTCCTCATTTTTTGATAAACTATTGAAATATTCTACTATTTTACCAAAGTAGCAAAAAATATAATCAGAACAGAAAGTTCCTTTTTGACACAAACAATTTACCGGACTAGAACTTAAAATACGGCAAAATTTGCCAGAGCTCAATACTCGACCTTTTTCTTTTCAAGTTAGTAAGTTTACTACTTTGAAAGAAGTGATTTTACAAGTTTTAATATCATTACAAAAACGTGTGGTAAAATTACAAGATAATTCTTTACAGTATAATAAGTTTAAATTTAAAATTTAGAATTTACGATTTAAAGATTTTTCGGGTTTCAATCGTGTGCGAAACCATGAATGTTGCCGACGTAAATAAATTAAATAAATTTCCAAGAAAACATAGAGAAGCAATCGAAATCTGAAAACACCCTACATCAATAGGGACAATGGGTATAATACCAATCCGATTTGGCTTTCCGTCCTCCCGGGTTTCTTAAACAAGACTTGATTGGCCAATCAAGTCCAACCAGTCCCCACCATGGGGCGCTCTGGCCAATCACACCCTGGCGGACCGAACGAACGGAATGGATACGCTACAGCGTATCCTTATAGTATCCACATCGTATCCTCTCCGTATCATGGAAGAAAAACTCATTAAAAAAGAAAAATGAACATTTCACTTGTTGAAATTCGGATTCTACGTGAAATTTTGCGTTAAAAGGTCACGGAGTAATCGCAATAGTTTTTCTTGCAACATTAAAAACTTTTAAAAAATATAATAATTATCGATAACGTGGGCTGAAGGCGACTTCAAACGCATCGTTGTTCA
>CAKNXH010063162.1:47361-92784 GCA_932178445.1 Andricus quercusramuli
ACCCCCCCCCCCCCCCCATTTTGTTCGTTTTCCGGAAAAAGAAATTCCGTAATTTTTTTTTTTCAACGTTAATGTTAACCCGGGCTTTTGAAATTAACATGGGGTTTTAAATGGGAAAGGTCAATTTTCAAAAAAATGGAAAAAGAAGTATTTGTTATACATTTTTTGTCAAGTAAAGTATTGTCACCTCTTGAGGAGTATTTAAGAAATAATTTCCACCCAATAGCTTTTTATTTTGACACACCTGAACCCCTTTAATTGTGCCCGGAAAATGTCCCAAAAAAAGCAAAATAGCAGTTTTCTATCAAATTCATGCTAAAGACGGTATTTTAAAAAAAAATTTCAACATGAATTATTTTTAATCGATAAGTGACTAGTTTTAAAGTATATTTTAAATAATTGTAAATTATTTAAACAATTAGTATTTGTTTAAACAATTTTTTTCCCCTGTAAATCGTGAAAAGTTATTATCTTTCGGAATAAATCGTACAAAGTTGATGAATGTCAAGAGTAGTAGTTCTTGTTTAACTTATTTGGTAATTATTTTAACAATTTTCATTCGTTTAAACAATTTTTTCTGCCTAAAATCGTAAAAAGTTATTAATTTCTGAAAATAATGACACAATTAAAGAATGTTGAAAGCAATGCATTTTTGAAGGATGTTTGGTAATTATTTAAACAATTTTGATTTGTTTAAACATTTTTTTCCCCCTGTAAAGCGTGACAAATTATTACTTTCTGGAATTAATGACACAATTGAAGGAATTTAAGAGTAATATTTTTTTTCTACAGAATATTTAGCGATTTTTAAAATAATTTCTATTTGTTTGAACAATTTTTGTTTGTTTAAAATTTTTTTTCTCTGCAAATCGAGAAAATTTATTCTTTTCAGCAATTAATGACACAATTAACGAATTTTAAGAATAATCTTTTTTTGCTTAAGATACTTTGAAATTATTTAAACAATTAATAATCATTAATAATCATTAATATAAACCATTTTTGCAGTCTGTTATGAGTAGTTATTTTTTCAGATCATATTCGTTAAAATAAATAATTTTTCAAATGAATTTCGGGTAATGAGCATCAACAAACATTTTTAAGCAAACAAAAATTGTTCAAACAAATAAAAATTATTTTAAAAATTGCTAAATATTCTGTAGAAAAAAGATATTACTCTTAAATTCCTTTAATTGTGTCATTAATTCCAGAAAGTAATAATTTTTTACGCTTTACAGGGGAAAAAAATTGTTTAAACAAATCAAAATTGTTTAAATAATTACCAAACATCCTTAAAAAATGTATTGCTTTCAACACTCGTTAATTGTGTCATTATTTTCAGAAAATAATAACTTTTAACGATTTTAGGGAGAAAAATTTGTTTAAACAAATGAAAATTATTTAAATAATTACCAAATAAGTTAAACAAGAACTACTACTCTTAAAATTCATCAACTTTGTACGATTTATTCCGGAAGATAATAATTTTTCACGATTTACGGGGGAAAAAAATTGCTTAAACAATTTATAATTATTTAAATATACTTTAAAACTCGTCACTTATCGATTAAAAATAATTAATAATTCATCACTGATCATTTTCGGCAAAAAAAAAAACGAAAAAAGGACTAATAAACTACCAGAAAATATAAAAAAACTTCGAATGTTGACAATTTTGCCATGTATTTTCAAGAAAGTCGGCCCTATAGGTAATCAGCGCTACGCTCGGGCAATTTAAGTACTAACGCGCAGGGCAGTCAAATGTGTGCCCATTTTTAGCTTTTAGTGTCAGGGAGCTGGAATACATATATAAGAACAACATAACCTGAAACCAGTGCTCCCAACGCGGGCACCTTGCACTACTGCGCATGCGATGCAAATGGCTGTTCATTGGCTGCCGTTCGCGCGCTCATTTGAAATGTTAACAAATTCCATTTTTAAATTGATTATTAATAATTAGAAATAATCATATTTTAACATGTTCAAGTGGTATGTGGATGGTTTTCAATATATTCTGAGCATTGGGTTGAAAAATAAAATATTTCCGAAAAGGAAGAATATTATGTAATATAATGTAATCTTTTTTTTAATTTTTAACACCTAATGCTCAGAATATATTAAAAATCACCCATGTACCACTTGAAATTGTTAAATAAATCATTCTCGATCATAAATAGTGAATTAAAAAAATTGTATTTTTTAACGTTTCAAATAAGCGCGCGAATGGCAGCCAATGAAGCGCCTTATGCATCGCATGCGCAGTAGTGCAAGGTGCCCGTGTTGGGAGCACTGCCCTGAAGAAGTGAACTGCAATGTTCACGAAACGTCGGCAACATTCATAGTTTCGCAAACGATTGAAACGCGAAAAATCTTTAAAATTTAAACTTATTATAATTCTTTACAGTGTGGGTAGGCCCGGCCAAAACTGAACAAAAGTAGGTCGGGCCTCAATGGCCTCTATGCAATCTCAAGCCTACTTATTACTATATTCACAGTGTAGGAGGAACTATTTTGTGTGAGGTTATGTATGATGAAAAATATTTTACTTACCGCAGACGAGATTAACATCGTACTTGTCAAAATGTGTAAGTCCTGACACGTACGCCACTGATTATATTATTATATTATCCAAATTGTCTTGCACATGTAAAAAAACCCGGTAACAACGAAAAGGAGAATAAAACAAAATATTAATAAACACGCGCACGATTCGACACAAATCGAGAGGGACGGGGGGCCGCACAGTCACTACACATAAAAATCCTATCGCAATAATAAAATTTTCGATCGAGAACCGGCACGTTTTCTCGCTGAAAACTCGCAAAACGAAACCGTGCGAAACCGACAACGGAAGTCGACAACAGGTGTTACGGCGCGTCGGGCGATTACCGTTCGACCGACGCGACAGGGTCTGCGCCGAATATTATTCAGCTAATGCGCGCAGTTTTTAAATATAGCTCCTCTTATTTCTATTTCAAAATACTAAAAAATGAATACAATACGATTAAAAATTAAAGATGCATTTTTTTAATTTCTGAACAAATTTTTCAAACATTGATTTTAAATTACATTTTAAACTTAATTTAATGTTAAACTTGAAATTAAAAGCACAAAATGAAGTTATAAACATAAATAAATTTGTAAAGTAGAAATTATTCCAAAAATTTCATTTTTTTATTTACATAATTTCAAATTCAAATTGACAAAAGGCTAATTAAAACTATTTGTATAGTCGATTAAAGTTGGAAATTATAGTTTTAAAATAAATAAAATGCATATTGTACGTTGAAACTATACAACCATGCATTCAATAATTCTTACGAATTTCCTAATTTATTCTTATTATAAAGTCGGGAAAGTTTTAATTTTTGTAAATGAAAAATTTACTATACTACCATTATCAAAAAATGTGCTTATTACTTATATATCATGTATATAATGATCCTCACAAAGTGCGACACACATGCGCCGTACATCGTGTCTATCACAAAGTGCGTCGCATATGCCTCGCACCTACGTGCTTCTCACGAAGTGCGACCCATATGCCTCGCACCCAGCACGCAACACGTGCCACACATGCCGTGCGAGTAACGTGCCCCGCACGTTTGCTATTTGGGCGTCTTTAACGTGATAATCACGGTGGCTATCTGGGACTGTAGCACACTGCGCTCGCACTAACGGTTGTGCATAAATTACGTAACGCAATTTTCCGACAATTTTGCTCCCCCCACCCCCCTATGTAACGCTTTTACGGACTTTTCCCTGTAGTTTATCACCATAATGTAACACTAAGCTAGACCCCCCCCCCCTCCCCCAAAAAGTGTTACGTAATTTATGCACGACCCCTAAGTGCCTATCACCTCGTGCTGGCGTACGTAATGCATCTTTGCAAGCACGACGTACCTGGCACGCCGTACGCGTATCGTGCGTCGCACGATTGTTATCTGAGTGAAAATATTTGTTTAATTCTGCCAAAAAATTCAGAAGATGGTTTGATATCAATGGGAACAATTGGTAGGGGAGCCATTTTAGAACAAAAATACAGCCTTTTTGGACCATCCTAATGTATATTGACTCATAAGAGATAATTTAATATTTGACAGGCCAATGCTTAAAAAAAATTGAAAACCCCCTCCAGAAGACTAGAGAAAAATTGTCAAGACCTAAGAAAACAAGAACAAAAAGATGTCAGGTTTTCCAAATATCATCTTTGAAAATTCTTTGAAACACTTGAGAACGCTTTACTGATAGAATACTTAGAAAAACGATATTTTTCTACCTATGCCTAAAAAGCGGTTGAATAATTCCAAAATTTTTACTGATAGAAATATATTAGAAAAAAATCAAGAAAAGGCGAAAGAATAAAAAATATATATAACACAAAAATGAACATTTTCAAATTATGCTGTGTATCTATTTTTCATTCTCTCTTTCATTCACCTATTAAGATTTATCAGTAGGATATCTTGAGGTGCTTAAAGGACTTTTGAAAGCCAGCTGAAAAATTTATAAAAAAAAATAACTCAAAAAAGACTACATATAAAAAAAAATTGATTAGCATTTCGAACTCGAAAGTTCATTGCCTCACTACCCGATTCGGGTAGTGTTTCTAGGTGGATAAATACTACCAGTGTGGGTCCACCACACCCACGACGGGTCAACAACACGCAGTATTCCCCGAACGGTCACCCATCCAAGTACTAACCGCGCCCAACAATGCTTAACTTCAGTGATCTAACGGGAACTGGTGTTTTCAGCGTGGTATCGCCGTTGACTGCATATACCTATGAAAAATCTACTGCCTCTAATATCTTCTTTATCATGTCTCATTTTTTGTAAAAAAAGGGTACCTTAAGGCGTCTTAAAAGTTATCTTTTTACCATATATGTTGCCCCACGGGAACTGTGAGACCTGTAAATGCAATAACCCTTAATAGTTAGCGCGGCATAACGGAAGTATTCCAAAATACACAGGAGCTTCAATGTATGCAACTCATACACTACGAGTGCGGCATTCATGCTGTTTGTCACGCTTGATTGAGCATAGCTCTCTCGGATCTGCGGCTGCCCTCATCACAAGCCTGCGAAGGACATCAGTTCTAGGAACGTACAAAAATAGTTTACTAAAATCGAGGTTCCAGTGTAGGTTCAAATTGTTATTAAGAAGACCTGAAAGGTGCTGTATGTGTTCTTCTTGACACAAAAAAGTTTTAGGGTTGGGTGCCAAAAAAGGTTTTGAACATTTTTTTCCAACCGGGTTCCCTAAATTTTACTAATCCGGAAATAAAATTTTGAGAACACGAAAATTAACGAAATGGTGTTGTTCCTGCTACATTTTGCGATATTTTAAACCGTTTTTTGCGTATTTGCAAAACTGTTCCACTTTTAACGTTGAGAGTTTATAATAAAATTACTCAATTGGAACGATTTAAAATTGACCAATTTTCAGTTGTTTTTATTTTTTTTTCATTAGGAAGCACCACAAAATCGAAAAATATCAAGAGGGAATTCCGCCAGCTTAACAAAGCCTTTTATGCAGGAGAATAATTGATCTATGCAAAAAATCTTTGGGACTACAAAAGTGATGATGGAATCTCTTTACAATTGATTAAAGTACGTGGAAGAGAACAAACATATATTATACTTCCCGCCTCGTTCTCGGGATTACTGTTGTAGTTCCGCTACTTTACGCCAAATCACCACAAATTTAAGAGCCAAAATTTTCCACCACCGCGCCCTCCCAGCCTTCACTTGTCGAGACTTCATTCGTTTCTTTGTGTCTGACGTTCACATTTAAGAGCCAAGTATTTAGGGTTAATTATTTAAGGTATGGGTCGTAAACGTAAGCGTTATCCTTTCAACGAAGATTATGTTGAAGATCTTTTCCGCCAAGTGAAAAAACTAAAATAAATAGTTGCAAAAGATCGGAAGCGTAGACGTTCAAGATACGAGTCACCTAGCTCATCTCGTTCTTCAAAACGTAGATCTTGTGGCTCATCTCGCATTTCTTCACGATGCCGGAGTTCTTCTAGAAGTCAGGAATCCCGTTCTCGAGATGCACCGCTTGAATCATGTAATGGTAAGTTTCTTTATTTGAGTTTCTCCCTCATGGATTAACTCGGACGGCCAGGCTCATACTAGAGATGAGATACGTGCTGATCCTCAATCTGGTAGAGAATGTACAAAGGTACAGGACTAATCCAGTGATATCTTTACAGGAGCCTTATCAAGGGAAGGGACAAGTAAAGATAGCGGTCATGATATGGAGAATGCCGATTCAAACGGGACTCCTATCATCGAAGAAAACAACATGGCGGCGGTCGATGAAAAGAAGTTAGGTGCGTTGGGAAAAATCCTACCACTCTCAGTGTCGGAGATGTTGAATTGAATCCAGAGCTGGTTTCAAGATGGGACTTCTGGCTAAAGTCAGGCCTTCCTAAAGAAGAAAAAGACGATTTACTAAAGAAATATCCTCGAAAAGGGAATATTTTTTTGGATGCTCCAGAAGTCAACCCGCTGCTATCAATGGGAGAGACAGCTGTGGAAAGGGACGAGCATTATCAAAATTCCCAGCGCCTGGCAGGTTCAGCTTTGTCAGCTTTGGGCCAGGGCATAAATATGTTGCTTGAAAATGCAGATAATGGGTTTGGTGTTATAAAACTTCTCGAATATCTTTCTGATAGTGGACAACTGATCGCGCAACTCCACCATGTGGAGACGATTGCGCGAAGAGCATTCATCGCTCCCGCTTATAATAAATCGGTTAAATCCATTCTGGAAGAAACTGACAGGGGCACTTTCCTATTTGGGGATAATTTTAATGAGAAGATTAATGAAGTGAACTCGTTGGAGAAGAGCAGCAAGTCCATCAAACACCAGTACCTTCGAAGAAGGCTCCCAATAACCAAAGCTGTGGATCTTTAAACTCGAAGAGCTCGTTCACGAGGAACCAGAGGCCCTCGTGGACGAGCAGCAACCATCATGCTCAGACGAAGCAACAACCCTATACGAAATCTCAACCGACATCTCGAGGGCAGCAAACGAGACGGCCACCTCGACCTTCAGCGTGGCAGGAGCGGAAATAGAGGTTAGTATGGCAGGTCGCTTGCGAAATTTTCTTCCCGCTTGGAAGCAGATGACTATGGAAGCTTTTGTCCTCCATTCGGTAGAATGTTACCAAATTCCATTCAAGCTGAAACCATGGCAAAAAACTGTCCCATCTGTTCGAATTTGGGCCCAAGACGAACTTACATATCTAAGAACTGAGATTGACGAGTTATTAGAGATGGGAGCTATCAGTCCTTGCAGACCATTAAATGGGGAATTTTCATCCCCTTACTTTATTACCGATCGCCAAAATAAGTCGAAGCGATTTATCTTTAATCTGAAGGCCTTGAATAAATTCATCGAAGTACCCCACTTCAAGCTAGAAGACGCTCGAACTGCCTGCAAGTTGATGACGAAAAATTGCTATATGGCAAGCCTGGACTTAAAGAATGCCTATTTCTTAGTGCCAGTAGACGGAAGATATCGTAAATTTTGGGGATTTTCCTTCGAAAGCACTTTATACGAGTTTAATTGTCTACCTTTCGGGTTAAACATTTGTCCATTTGTATTCACAAAAATAATGAAGCCAGTTCCCTTCTAGAAATAATCAATTGGAATTAATTTAGAACGATAGACCAAAAATTTCAATTGTTCCCAATCGTGTTTCTTAATCGTGTCTGAACGATTGACAACGATTGAGTGTTTCAATCGTTCCCAATCGTTTCCGATCGGGGTTAAAAAAGCGGCCGTTTGATGGCAGCACTTTCATTCCGCGGGAATTATTTGAAAATGTTTATTTACTTTTTTTTAATAATACATTTTTAACATTATGGATTATTGAAAGAAATTAAATAAACTGTTGTGATAATTCCCGCGAGCTAAGTGTGCTGCCATATCAACATATTTTACCACAAAAAATGCCGAAGAAAAAAGTTAATAATTATTTTTGTCCAAAAATTAAATAATTTTGTTCTCGATTTTTCAGCTTAAAATTAACTTGGACAATAACAAAATTTCGAGGCGAGAAACGTAATTAATCGGAGTTTTAAATGGATAGAAAAAATAAATTGAATTTTGAACTTTTACTTTGTGGAAAATTTGACTTTTTCGTATAAAATAATCTTTATGGTTGAAAATTCATCTTTTTGGCATGAGATTCAACTATTCTTTTTCTTTGAATATTTCTTGGTTGGAAATTATTTTTTTTTTCAAATGAAAATGTAACTATTATTCCACTGGAATGTTCAATAATTCATTAATTCCAGTTAAAAATTCATTTTTTTTTAATTCTTTTTTTTGCTAAAAATTTATTTATTTGATTTTTGGTAGGAAAATGATCTTTTTTAGTTTAAATTCGTCTTTTGGTAGAAATTCATCTTCTTTGTCCAAAATTCAATTATTCTAGTTAAAGATTCATCATTTCAGTAAAAAATTCATCTGTCTGGTTTAAAATTCAACTATTTCAGTTAAATATTATCAATTTCATTTGAAAATTCATATCTTCTCTTGTTTGATTAAACATTAATTTTTTTAACTTGAAATTTAATTATTTAAGTTTTGGTTGACAATTTATATTTTTTAGTGAAAATTAATTTTTTTGCTCGAAAATTCAACTATTTCAGTTGAATATTCATTGTTTTAGTTGAAAACTCTTATGTTTGGCTTAAAATTAATTTTTTCTACTAAAAATGTTACTGTTCCGTTTTCGGTTGAAAATTATTATTTTTTTTCAGTTTGAAATTCAACTATCTGGTTGAAAATTTGTCTTCTTGAATCAAAAATTCAACTATTTTGTTAAAAATTCATGTATTTTGTTGAAAAATTGTATTTTTTTTTGTACAGAATAATTATTTTTATTTTAAAATTAATCTTCTGGTTCAAACATTCATGTTTTTGGTTGAAAATTCAAGTGTTCCAGTTGAATATTCATAATTGTAGGTGAACGTTTATTTATTTTTTTAATTTAACTATTCAGTTGAAGATTCACAATTTTATTCGAAAATTCACCACTTTGGTTGAAAATTCAAGTTTTTTGTTGAAAATCCGTTTTTTTTTTGTTGAAAATTAATTTTTTTAATTGAAAGTATAACTATTTAATTTTTTTCATGGAAAATTGATATGATATTCTGGAAACTTTAAGTATTTTTTGAAAATTCATTTATTTTGCAATGTTTTGCTCTGTTGTGTTGAAGAATGTTTAGAATAAACGTCATGAATGAAAATAAATGTTTGCGTTTTCCGTCAAATACGAATTTGTTACTTTTAGTTGGCCGGGAAAATTGAAAAACTTGACCGGGGAAAACCAGGAATTTGAAATCGTCCGCCGAGTCGCCACCCTGAAAATTTCTGTGCTTGAGGAAGGAAAACCAGTTGTACAATTAAAAATTTGAAACCTTTAAAATTCAAAGATTTTAAGACTTGGCATTGCAAACCAAATTATTTGAAATATTCAAAATGAAGTATTTTAAACATTCAAAACTAGAAATTTTCGAGAATGTCAAATCAAACTTATTTATAGATTTAAAATTGTTATACTGGAAGACATTTAAAAAGCTTGGAAAAGTTTTTTTACTAAAAATTAAAAGAATTTAATGAGTTACCTACAATTTATTTAGCCTGAGTTTCAAAATATTGGCGCCATCCTACGTTCTAATGATTCCAATCGTTTTCAATTGGGTATCCATTATTCTGAATTAGAGGTTAAATTGTCACTACTGCATTTTAATATTGTGATAATTATTTACAAGCGTTTTTTTACGCTTTCAAACCAAAAATGTCAACAATATCAATTTAAAAAGAAGTAAATAAACGTTTTACAATAATATACCCGCTAAATCAAACTACTAACTGCCTGCTTGATAAAGACACTTATCACTGTCATATCGTTAGGTGGCATGATTTTTACGTACTCTTCACCCTTATACTTTGGAGTCTTCATTCGGTATACCGCCTGAACAAATATTCAATTTTTTGTACTTGAAATTTTTGTTGAATTATTAAAATTTTAATTTCCAACCTATAAACACGTGCGAGTCGTGTGTGTTACAAACAAAAACTGCAGAGGGCGCACTGCAGGCAAGTGCATTCACTCAATTCAACCCGATTGGGAACAATTGACACAATTAACAACAATTTACACAGATTCAACATTTGATCACACTTAATTGTTATGAATCGTGTCCAATCGATTATTTATAGAAGGGTTGTTAGCCATCTGAGGAGTAAGGGACTCTTATCAGTAGTATATCTAGATGATTTTCTATTTTTCGGCAACACTTTTGAAGATTGTTTATACAATGTCCAAACTTCCATTAAGCTTCTTCAATCACTGGGATTCGTAATCAATTACGATAAAAGTTGCCTAATTCCGAGCAAAAGGTCAATTTTTTAGGGTTCACCTTCGTTTCCGAAACCTTAATGTTAGAGTTGCCTTCAAACAAAAGAGAAAAAATGGGCTTTTTGATAGAAATATTTCTGAAAAGAAAATCATCCACTATTCGAGAGCTTTCCCGCAACTAATTGGAAGCCAAATTTCTTGTTGTCCTGCGATTCCGTATGGAATGGGCTACACAAAAGCCCTAGAGCGGGCTAAGTTTCAAGCCTTGATGATAGCTGATGGAAATTATGACGAATCCATGTTCCTTCCAGAATCCCTACGACCTAAAACTTGATTTGGTTTCGCAAGAACATACATTTGTCACGAAGCCCAATACGTCAATTTGTTTTCGAGAAGGAAATCTTCTCTGACGCTGCAAAATCTGGTTGGGGGGCCTATTGTGAAGGCGAATCAGTCCATGGGTTCTGGAACGAAGAGGAGAAATCCTGGAGCATAAACCGCTTAGAACTGCTAGCGTCCTTCTTGGCCCTTAAAACTTTTGCTCCCAAACTGCAGAGTTGTGAGATTCTATTAAGAATCGACAACACAACGGCAATTGCCTAGATAAATAAAATGGGCGGTATCCAACACCCACATCTACATTCTCTTAGTTGAGAAATTTGGAAGTGGTGCGAGTCTAGAAAACTCTGGATATATGTATCATACATTGCGTCAAAAAACAACGTTCATGCTGATAGGGAATCTCGGATTCGCAACGTAGACACCGAATAGGAGTTAGCTGATTATGCTTACGAAGAGATCTTGCAAACCTTTCCAAACCCTACCATCGATTTATTTGCAACCAGTTCCAACACAAAATGCACCATCCCCTGGCGGACCGAACGAACGGAGCGGATACGCTACAGCGTATCCTTATAGTATCCACATCGTATCCTCTCCGTATCATGCAAGAAAAACTCATTAAAAATGGAAGATGAACATTTCACTTGTTGAAATTGGGATTCTACGTGAAATTTTACGTTAAAAGGTCACGGAGTAATCGCAATAGTTTTTCTTGCAACATTAAAAACTTTAAAAAAATATAATACTTATCGATAACGTGGGCTGAAGGCGACTTCAAACGCATCGTCGACGGATAACGCCTATGAAGTACTACTGAATGACGATGCGTTTGAAGTCGCCTTCAGCGCACGTCATCGATAAGTATTATATTTATTAACAGTTTTTAATGTTGCAAGAAAAACCATTGCGATTACTCTGTGACCTTTTAACTCAAAATTTCACGTAGAATCCGAATTTCAACAATTGAAATGTTAATCTTTCTTTTTTAATGAGTTTTTCTTGCATGATACGGAGAGGATACGATGTGCATACTATAAGGATACGCTGTAGCGTATCCGCTCCGTTCGTTCGGTCCGCCTTTACGATCTCTTGGAAAAATCGGAATTTGTACGCTTTCTCTCCCTTTTCCATGATTTTAAGGACATTACGAAAAATTATGACAGATGAGGCTTGCGGCATTATCGTCGTTCCCTGGTGGACTTCACAACCATGGTTTCCGCTTTTTCAGTCAATGCTGATAGGAAAACCACTAATGTTTTCTCCAAGTTCAACTCTCCTTTTGTCCCCTTGTAGGTCCCGTCAACACCCACTAGCAAACTCACTTAACCTGGCTGCAGGATGACTGTCAGGGAAAGTTATCGTCAAAGGAAATTACCAGAGTCAGCATTGAAGGTTCTATTAGCCTCTTAAGCAGGTTCTACATTGAAACAATATGACGGATCACTGAGAAAATGGTGGAATTTCTGTAACGGCAATAACCTGAATCCATTTAACCAACACTCCAACAGAGTTTTAGAATTCCTAGGCGAATCCTTCAACGACGGTGCTTCGTAGGGATCGAACCTTAAACACAGCGCGTTCAGCAATAGCACTCATCTCATCAAAAAAGGCAACGGACAGTGACATGAATCGTTTCTTCAAAGGGGTTTACAGGTTAAAACCCTCATGCCCCAAGTATGCAAAAACTTGGGACGTCGCGCCTGTCCTCGATAAAGTTTCTTCTTGGTACCTACTTGAGTCACTCAATTCACAGAAATTGTCAGAAAAGCTCATAATACTTCTAGCTTTAGGTACAGACCACAGAATGCAAACTTTCTCACTCATAGATATTGATTTAATAAGATTCTCAAAAAATGGCGCAGAAATAAAAGTAGAAGCTTTAATCAAAACCTCAAGAGTAGGAACCTGTCAACCGTATCTTATGATACCATTTTTTAATGATAATCCGCAGCTTTGTGTTGCTAGAACTTTACAACATTATCTTCTCGTTACTAAGCATCTAAGAACAGAAAATAATTGTAAAAAACTGTTCATGGCTACTAGTAAGCCTTATAAAGAAGTAGGTTCACAAACTCTTAGCCGCTGGACCAAGTCAGTTTTGTCCCAATGCGGCATTAGCGAAGAATTCACAGCACACAGCGTTAGGGATGCGGCAACCTCTAAGGCCTTTAAAAAAAATTGTTCTGTGTTTTTCTACAATAAAAACAAAGGTTTGGCAAATTGTCTACTCTGAATATCTACAACAGTAATCCCGAGAACGAGGCGGGAAGTATAATTGAACGATCAAACGAACTTACCTAAGTGAAGTTCGATCGTAATTATACGACCGCCTCGTTCGAAGGGATTACTCCCTCCCAAAATATCTTTTTTCTACCCTTCTTTATCAAAAATATTTTATTTCCCTTCCGCGAGTTCTTTCGGGTACCGGAAAGAACATGCAGACAATTTACAGGACAGCTCCAAACTAAATGAAGTCTCGACAAGTGAAGGCTGGGAGGGCGCGGTGGTGGAAAATTTTGGCTCTTAAATTTGTGGTGATTTGGCGTAAAGTAGCGGAACTACAACAGTAATCCCTTCGAACGAGGCGGTCGTATATTTACGATCGAACTTCACTTAGGTAAGTTCGTTTGATCGTTCAATTTTCGAGTGTAATCAATTAAATTAATAATTTAAATTGTCAAATACTATTTATTATTATACAAAACACAATACATGCCAGTTACCAATAAGATCAAACATTACTAAAATAATATTACTGTAGAAAAAGTGTAAAAAATAAATATTTGTCAAGAATATAAACGGGTGACTAACTTAAATTTTTAAAAATCTCTTCTAACTTCTTCACCAGCGTGGACCGAAAACCATCGCGCATCGACGTCAATGTTTGAATTCTTGACCAATTTCCTATGGGCCAAAAAATTATAGCGACGTATTTTGCAAGTGAAGTTTTTTTAGTGAAAAATTACATAAAATTGTACGTATAATAATTTTTTCAATTAACAAACACACATTTTTCGATTTGGTTAATTGGAAATTAAAAAAAAAATTAATTGTTGAGCTTAAAATGTCTTCAGCTTAAACCAAGAAAACATTAAATTACTTAGATATCGCGGCAAAATTTCTTTTTCGTCATATCAAAATCCGAACTTTTGACTTTTTTGATAATAATAAAATAATGGAATGTTTCTTTAATTCTAGTTAAAGAAATTGCAGGTAATATACACTTCTGTCTTAAATGTGCAATCAACCAAATCCAAAAAACCTCTTTGTGCAATTAAAAGAAATTCGAACATTTTTTTAAATTTTGGCCTACACAAAATTGGTGAAGAATAGAAATTTTGACTCGATGCTCGAGGATCAAATGCTAACTGCTTTAAAAAAATGGTTTGATCACGATTTTTCTAGTTTCGAAAACTCAGCTTTTTCGCCCCACACGATTCTCCACCTCTTACGAATATCGTCATCTCCTTTATTACATTTGGTCCTAATTTTGCAGTTTTAGTTACTGAATTATGTTATTATAAATAATTGCATACTGGTTCGAAAAACGAAGTCTTTCTTTTTCGAAGTCCCTCTCAGGAACTGATCCTGCATAAGGATTTCGCTCCAATGGAACAGAACCAACAGTTTTCTCCAAGTGCTCACAAAATCTTCTATGATCTTTTCTAGCCCCTTCTTCTGTTCCTGCTGTTAAAATGAAAGGAGTGTCCACTTTCTTTACGGTCAGAATCATATCTTCCCAAGTACTTTCAGAAATCCCAAATTCGCTCTCATGAATATGAAGATTAAATCCCACGACGATATTCGGTTGAACGAAAAAATCACTTTGAAAATATTCCTCATATCGCAAAGCGTGGGATTCGACTTTAAAAGTTTTGTCAGCGAGTGAATAATTCGGAAATTCGAGTGCAGTCTCCACATCCGAAGACAAATCAAAAATCTCTGGCCCAATAAATACAATCTTCAAGGTCTTCAAATTCTGAAGCCAGTGCAAAATAATCTTCCAGTATTCTTGAGCCGAAACTTCCGAGTTTGTGGCTCCAACCACATGAACTATCATCGAGGAACTGGTTTTGTAGTCTAGTTTTTCCAAACTCCACAGTAAAGTTAGGGGCCTTGTTAAACAGTCGGAAAGCAGAATTCTCTGTGAATCGGCAACATTACAAGACTTACATCCGTAAAACACAAAAGCTTGTTCCTTAACTTTCAGCTGCGAATCCATGAAGTCTTCCATCGAAGGTGGCAGATTTATACCGCCTTCGGTTGGCAAAGCTTTTACGAGCACTTTTGAAATTCGCTCTCTGTTTAGTGTCAATTTGAAAGCCAGGAATAGATCACTGCAGAGTTTTTTATGTTCCAAGTCCTCCTTATGAGCTTTGCAGAGGTGTATCTAAAATCAAGAATTCAGTTAAACGAATTTGGCATAAATCATTTACGGTGATTGCACCGATACTAATGTTATAAAAATTCAATATAGTATTATTCCGATTATGATGAAGGGGCGACTGAAAAATCCCTAAAAATAAAATTCCCGATACTGTCAAATTCCCGAATCGGAAAATTGCCGAATAATAAAATTTCCGCACAGTTTATAATATTATCAAATTGGAAAATTCCAGAATAATAAAATTCCCGAAAGTTTATAATAATACCGAATTTGAAAAGTCCCCAATAATAAAATTCCCTTATTATAAAATTCCCGAATTTAAACAATTGAAAAAATTGTTTACAAATAATATTTATTTATTAAAAATACAATAATCAATTATTTTTATCCATTTTTTTTTTAATTTTTAAATTTTCTAAATTTATTGTTATTTGAATTTTAAATAACAATAATTGAGAAAAACAAATTTCTGGATTAAAATTTTGGACTGCAAAATAAAATTCCTCACACTGTATAATTCCCATATAATAAAATTCACGAATTCGAAATACCTGAATATCCAAAATCCCTAATTATGAAATTCCCGAACTGGGAAATTCCCGAACAGTTTATAATATCACTGAATTAGAAAATTCCCGACAGTTTATAATATTACCGAATTTGAAAATTCCCGATAGATAATTGCCGAATTATAAAATATAAAAACCAGCAAATTCCTGAATTATAAAATTCCGGAAACAATTGAAAAAATTGTTTCTTAATGAATATTATTCATTTATTAAAAATAAGAATACTCAAATATTTGTGTAAAACAAAAATTATTTTTAGGGAGTCATCGTGGCTCAGATGGTATCGTGCTTGTCTCATGTTCCAACACTGCAGCCTTGGCAGCCACGATGGGGCGGGTTCGATTCCCGAAGCAGGAAGCGACGCTGGATGTGTTTTCGGAAAGCTTCGCTTCTGTCACTTGGTATACTACCCCACAGATACCCTACATTTAATAATTAACCCTATAGTACAGTCGCTAATGGCCCTGGCAGTCGATGCGACTATAAACATTCAATTAATAAAAAAAAATTATTTTTAATGTTTAAAGTTTCTAAAATTATTGTTTGAACTTAAAATAACAATGATTGAAAAAATATATTTCTGGATGAAAATTGTTTCCAGTCATTGTTATTTTTAATTCAAACAATAATTTTAGAAACTTTAAACCTAAAAAATAATTTTTTTTTTCTTATAAGAATATTTTATTACTGTTTAACTGTTCAGGAATTTTATTTTTCGGGATTTTTCAGTCGTCACAAAATTCTTTAAAATTATTGTTATTTTAAATTCAAACAATAATTTTGAAAACTGTAAACATTGAAAATATATTTTTTCAAACAAGAATATTTGATTATTTATTTTCAATAAATAAATAATATTTATTAAAAAAATAATTGTTTAAATTAGGGAATTTTATATTTCGGGAACTTTATAGTTCGGATGTTTTGTAATTCGGTAAACTTCTGTCGGGAATGTTCCAATTCGGAATTTTATTATCAGGAAATTTTATTATTCGGGAATTTTACAGTGTCGGAATTTTTATTTTACAGGATTTCCAGTCGTTCCATGCTTAAACTGTGTATGCTGATGAATGGCGTATTTAAGTAGAGTTCAGGCTATGTTCTATTTCCAGGCAATATCAAGGAACACTCTCAGAATGATTAATAAAATTCTAAAACTTAAAAAAAATCAGGAATATTTGAAAATATCCTAAATGTTAAATTCTAGAAGTTGAAGAATTCTATTACATTCTAGAATATGTTTTCTAGAAAGGTCAAAAACATTCTAGAACATTCCACGAATTTCAGAGAATTGTAGATTCTGAACAAAAATGCCGAATATTCAGAAGCATTTCAGAAAATTCCACAACACTGAAGCACTTTGAAGAACATATTCAAATTTTGTAGAATATGTCATAAAATTCATTGGGGCACCTGGACGAGGCCGGATGCAAAAAGCTAATTGATTTCTATGCTAGTAAAAAGCAATATAAAACTGAAAAATTTCTAATCTGAAAAATTTCAAATGATCAATTCCAAACAAAAAAGTTTCAACATCTAGGCTTTCAAACCCCTACCAATTTTAAATAAGTATAAGACTTTAAGATATAAGTATAAAATTAAATATGAATTCTCTTTGAAAAATTAAGCGATGTAGACAAAATTGAACAGCACATAAGAAGTAGGTATACCTTGATTATAATGTTAATAAGAAGATGCCATTTTAGTTTAATTTACTAAATAGAGACATTAAGCCGCAGGCTTTGATTTCGATCGTTCGAAAATCAGTTCTAATGTAAGAAAACTCTACTACGATGAAATAATATAGAAAATTTTCAATTTGTGTCCAATTGAAAAATTTCATGGTAATAATTTGTAACTCTTGTTGAATTCTACTAAAAATAAAGCTTTAAACTTACGGGTCTCTTAAACACAGAAATTGCATATTTTTGAAAATGATCTAACTTTTTGAATTTTTGCCTGATTGAAAAATTTCATGGGGATATTTTCGAAATATATTTGATAAATAATAGAAATTTTGAATAATATTTCTTAATCTATAACAAATATTTTCTTTTCATTTTTTGAACATTTTCAAAATGTTGAGAAGTACATAACTTTTTTAATTTTAATCGAAATTAAAAATGGCATTAGGATAATTTGCAAGTTTTTTCGTCGTGTACCAGAAACTTTGACAAAAATTTCCAAAACTGATAACAAAATTTTGTTTCAAATTTTGAAAAAGCTCTAACTTTTTGAATTTTGGTTTAATCGAAAAATGTAAAAATGTCATTCAGGGTTCACTATAAAGGGTTTCAATTTTTAATTTGAAAAATCCTAATATTGAAATTTTTAATTATTTGTTTTTGAACCTCTGTTGTCAAGCGCTTATTAAGCATTAAAATTATTATATAATAAATTGGAATATTCTAGAATATTCAGGAATTTTTTATCCGATAAATAATTAGTGAATAGCAAAAATGAGTATTTATCGCAAACTAAATGTTAAATATGGAATGTTCATCGTGAACAGTGAAAAAACACATCGACGGCTCCACTGCAGAGTGCTTCAGTTCTGGGTCTGCTCGTATACCGCTCCAGATTTTTTTTCTGCTCATATACAGCTCGAAGTCACTTTTAGCAACTTTTCTGGAGAGTCGATTAAAGTTTAAAATGTTTTTAAAATTCACAAATACGATACAAAATATTAAAAACGGTATTTATAGATAGCTTAAGTTTTTACCTCAATATTATTAACAGAAATTTGCGAATAAACATGTTATCATTAAGCGATGACTTCTCTCCATGATCAATTGTTTTGATTATTATTTCAAGTAATCAATAGAATAAACACTATATCGATGGGTCATAAAAGGAAGTACGCAACTCACGGTGACATAATCTACGTAACTCGCGCTGACAAATAGAGTCTACGCAACTCGTAGGGCTGGATAGAAAATACGCAACTCACAGTAGCGGATAGAAACTACGTGACATCATTTTTTCGGATTTTGAGTTACCGTCAGAAACTGTTGGAGTGTGTTGAAAGCCATGATAAAAACGCTTCAATTTTTCTATTGATTGCTTTAAATCGGATTAATTAATATATAACAAATTCACGCAACTCGTTTTTGCAAGTAGATTCCATGATGAAAGTACGTAACTCGGCAAAAATAGTTCTGTCCATCACCGTGGCGCCAGTTTTGCTGTCATAGTTTTGCTTACATAATATGAAAGTCCTGGCAGAGAAGGAAAAGTCGATTGAATTTCAAACTTCTAAAAAGTTTGAGGATAGATCGAACAACACACTATTGAAGTTACATATGGAAAACATCACTAACTGTTTTAAACAGAAAGTTCAGGTTATACTTTATTTTGCGATGATCATAGGATCACTAGAAACACTTTATTATATCTGAAATAATTACACTTGAATTGTGAAGACAAATTAAACTTTCAACACGGTTTCCTAAAAACCTGCATTTTGTTACTTGCGTAGTTTCCATCCGCTACCGCGAGTTGCGTATTTTCTGTCCCTTCCAACGAGTCGCGTAGATTCTGCCAGCGCGAGTTACTTAGATTCTATCCGTCACCGTGAGTTGCGTACTTTCTTTTAGGACCCATCGATATTTGTCTGGAAATAGCATTGCAAGGGATGAGAAAGCTTTTTAATTTAAATATTTGGCTCATTTATATACGTTTTATATATCTAATATGCATTTTTCCAACAATTTGTAGGCTATGTCATTCTATTCGCTGATGTACCAAAATTTAAAAAAATACTCTAGAAAATGAATGAAAACGGAATTATAAGATAATTGAAATTTATTTTTTAATTATAAAAAAACATTATAAGCACTTCACATGCGGAACGAATACGCATCGAACATTAACCTCAAATTCACGAAGCAACACGTAATAATTATAACCCACATGGTGGTCAACTCATGTGTCGATCATATATTTTGAAATTTAGTATCAGGGTTATAAAGAAACACATACGATACCTTAATTATTAAAAAACTTGTAAAATTTCATTTTTCAATATCATGCATAATACTGAAAACTTGAATCTTCGCATATTTCACACTGTTTTCGATTATTATTTCGTATATATATGTTTGCAGGCCTGCTTCTAAATTTCTCGACTTGAGTTGGAGCAGTCTAGCTTATGCGAAATTGAAAAAGTACCATATTCGTTTTCTTATTATAATCTCCTTTAACATTGCACAGAATTGTAGAATAATTTATCAGACGCCGCCAAATGATCTATTTCTTTATGCTAACAGAAAAACTCAAAATCGACAAAAAATGGCTTGTAGTGGTATACGAGAAGAACGCGAGTTGGAGCTGTATACGGACTGAACTGGAACTGGAGCATTTCCTAATAAAACTGTTTTTGTCGTATAAAAATATTTTTCTATATCATGTAAGGCTTAAATTAATACAATTCATATCCTTTGCATATTTTAAATGAAATTTTTTACTATATATGTACATTAATTTAACTTCATTTAAGCTTATAATGTCTAGAACATTCCACAATTTTCAGATAATTTTAGGTTTAGATAAATTCCAGAATCCTGGAGAACTTTTAAGGACATTTTGAAATATTGTAGAATATTTCAAAAAATTCATTGAGGGCACCCGCAAGAAACCGCGTAAAAGAAAGCTAGTTGAGTTTTATATTAGTAAAAAGCAATATTCATTACCTTCCATATAGAAAACGATATGTATATTCAAAGCTGAATATTTTTTAATCTGAAACGTTTTAAATGGTCAAATTCAAATAAAAAGTGTTTGAAACTGTAGGCTTTTAAATATTATTTTAAATCTAAATGTAAGTCGTAAATAATCAAAATTCAAGTATTAAACTTTCAATTTAAGAAATAGAAGTAAATAATTTTGAATTTTTCGATTCTCTATCAATATTTATCTTCAAAAGAAACATAACATAAAGTCTCACTAGAATTGAAATAATAAATTTTGTGATTGAGTAACAAACGAACAGACATCTTGTAGACGACGTAAATTTGAGTTTATTTCTGCAAGAAATAAATCGATATTAGGCTTATATATTTTTAAATTTGATTGATAAATTCAGAAAAAACTTGCGGGAATGGGCGCTTTTATGATTGACGTGACTTCAGTTATACAGGCAGTCCTTGCCAGTGACTCAATAGGGTCGATAGTGGCAAGTGTGATACGAAATTCTTCAAGTTATACTTTGATGAGATTTCAAATGTTTGATAAGATTCTTCTCTCAAATTTTGCCAAAATTATGTTTCGATCCTCTTATTTCAATCGTCTCTTTTCTTTAATTAACAAAAACTTGCCTGAAGAAATATTTTAAATTTTTGTTTGCTAGTGTACCAAAGATTGTAAACCCTGAATACATCAAAATTTTCATTAAAAAAGAAATGGTAATTTAAAAAACCAGTTCAAACTTTTCGCGCCCCATGGAAGTATCAAGGTTCCGGTAGAGCATTAATCATTGGAAAGGGAAACTTGGCAAATCTTCCTAGAGGGTATGTACCTCTATCGACCCGATTTTTGCAAAAATAGCTTGTCCAAATCAAGTTTTTTTCATATCGAGACTTAGAGACAACATTTATTGACATATCTTTCGGACATAATAATGACCACTCATTCAAATGTTTAGATCATAAAATTTTAAATAATACGTTAAAAATGCATGCACATTCTCTATTCAGAACTTGAAAAAAAACTTTTATAACTTAGGTATCCATATTAATCTTACCCCACATCCACATTTCCTCAGCACACTCAAATCGCTCTCATGACAAACGAAGCAAGTTTTCGGAAACAGGAACATCTGTACTTCGTGATCAAAGAGCGTCCTTCCAAGTTTTGACTTTGCTTTCAACATTAAATCAATCTTCGTTCGCAGCCATTCTTCCGAATTAGACTTTTTCATTTTATCAAAAAGATTCGGTGCTCCACTTTCATTTAGCATTCCCAAAACAACCTTACATATGTCCTTGTGCTGAAGCTGGTGTTCACTTTGATGACTCTTTCCACAGTAGAAAATCATCTTACAACGATTACAGGTCACTGAAGTATTAGCAGAATAACATATTGAACAAACGCTCGCGTAGAAGAAGCTAGGAGAATTGTTTTTTGCAGGTATCTTCTCTTTCCTAGTAGGAAGCTTTTCTATTTTTTTGGAAATTAGCTCAAGAGTCGAAGGATCCTGCAATTTATCTGTTTGTGTTTTGAAAATAGTCATA
This sequence comes from Andricus quercusramuli, assembly GCA_932178445.1. NCBI lineage: Eukaryota > Metazoa > Arthropoda > Insecta > Hymenoptera > Cynipidae > Andricus > Andricus quercusramuli. Next base: position 69,273 of record CAKNXH010063162.1, read on the forward strand.
AACTGATTAGACAATCCAACACCTCCATCTTCCCAAGCTCTGATGTATGCTAAAGAAGTGAATGGATTATACCCGTCGAAGATTGTCTCAAATTTTCCCAAAATAGAGTTCAGACTCTTCTTCAGAAATTTGTTTTCTTCCTCTCTAAAGTTCGTCATAATGATGGGACAATTCAGTTTAGACCAACCCCTCAGCAATCTTTTCCAATCCTCGAAACGCTCATCATCCTCTTCCTTAGCATCTTTATTAGCGTATATCAATAAATCGGGTTCCTTGAAATTTGGTCTTTTCATGTATTCTGCATAAGACAGATTCGGATTTACCTTAGCAAGATAATCCAGAGTAATTTTCCTCCTGCTGTTCGTGCATCTAGCACAAAGTTTAAGTTGAGTATTACAATCTTTCTCAATTGAATAATGATATTCTACAATTAAAATATTCAGAACTTTTAAATTTGGAAGCAAATGTAAAAGCGCCTCCCAAGGTTCCGCTAGTGGTGTTGTTGGCATTTCGATATTTCCAACGTGAAGGTTCAGTACGGGAACTTGTGGATGTTTCACTTTCTGCAAAGCGCTGAAGATTGTTAATGGTGTGGTAAACATGTCGGATAAAAAGAGCAAGGCGTCTTCCGTAATTTTAATCTGAGATCTAGCAAATTCGCACAAATATTCTCTCAAGGAAGTAGGTAGCTTTGAAGATTCGGTAACTCTTGTGCCTTTTACGATCGAACTGATAGCTAAGATGGAAGTGATGGTTGTTTTATTCGGATTCAGTGAATGTTTGTGGCATCCTTTTATTATCGCACAGTCTTTGTCGTGGACGGGACTGCTAGGATGTTCCCTGCAGAAACTCGCGGTGGGACAACCTGGACAATTGGTTAATAAATCCTGCCTGGATTCGTAGCAGACGAAACAAGCTCTTGGAAATTTAAACATGAAGTTTTCATTTGTTGTGAGTGATCGCTGCGTCCTTATTTCCGCTTCGCAGCGTGCGAGATTTCTCTCTGCCTTCCAAGTTGTTAGGTCAGCACCACGAAGTTTTTCATAAAGGTGGGAGACTTTTCGTTCCTTCATCATATCAGATATTACTTGACAGAGATCTTTGTGGGATTGCCAGTGTTGTTTTTGATGAGGGGATCCACAATATGAAATCATTTGGCAACGACTGCATCTTTTCAAGTCTTGAGTTTTGTGACAAACGGTGCACTCGTTTGGATAAAACTCTAGAAAGTCGTACATCTCGAATGAGCTACGAAATTTATGTTCAGCCGAGTGTGATGTTGGCAATCTGGAAAGTTTAGAATCGTCACTATGCGAGTGTAGACGTTAATCCGTTTTTTAAAAACAGATTCCGACACCGTCAAAAGATCTGCTCATATGGAGGAATTTTGCAAACTTTATTCTAAGTTTAATATGAATTAAGGAAACTTTGGGGTTATCGCGGAGTTTTTAAAAATTTATGGTAAATTTAAAAATGAACAAAAATGTAGACATTTTTTGAAACTTGGTAAATATACGGAATTTCAGAGTATCCATAAATTTATCACATCGAGTTGGTCCAATCTGTCAAACAATGAACTGATACCAGTTTTAAAGCCGTTATGAAATGACAGATGTAGAAACGAATAAAAGATTGAGATCAATTTAATACGATAAAAATATACATTTTCTTATTTAAATCTTGAATATTGATAACTATAATTTTTAAATTGGAACACTGCTTTAAAAATTCAAAACCGAGGAGTTGCCCACTCCACTTTTGAGCGTAAACCAGATTTCAAGATCTCAAGGCTCTTAATTCAAAATTCTTCAATTAAAAATACTGTTTTTTAAACGTTTAAAACTTAAAACAAACTACCAAGGATTTTAATTTAAAATTATATTGCTTTAATTTATTTAAAAGTAAAATTGTACTTAAGATTGCAATATTAAAATTTGAAACTATAGGATTGGGAAAGTTTTCAGTATCAAATTATTAAATTATTAAGGCTTTCATCTGAAAAAAATTCTACAATCTGGAAGTATTCACGCCTGCTAAATTCAAAATTGTTCAACTGTAAACTACAGTCATTTGAAAACAGCCTAATTTATGAAATTTCTGATATTAAAATTTTAACGTTAATTTATTTTATAGTAAAATTGTACTTAAATTTGCGATATTTAAATTTGAAACTATTGGATTGGGAAAGTTTTCAGTATCAAATTATTAAATTATTAAGGCTTTCGATTTGAAAAAAAATTCTACAATCTGGAAGTATTAACGCCTGCTAAATTCAAAATTGTTCAACTGTAACCCACAGTAATTTGAAAACAGCCTAATTTATGATGTTTCTGATATTAATTTTTTAACGTTATTGTTAAAAAATACATGTAGGCTTCTAATTTTGATATCTTGAAATTTTAAAAAATGCAAGAATTCGAACTTTTTAATTAGAAATTGTACAATTCGATGCACTTTCAATGAAAATATTGTATTGACTAGAATTTTGACAAAAGTAAGCTGGAAAACATGAACATTTTATGGAATTTTAAAACCTTAATTGAAGGAGGATTAAATTTCCGTAAAAAAATTATTGAAACAACTCTGGAACTTCTATTTTTATGGCACCGGGTCGAGATAATTCTATGCGAACTATAAATAATTTTTTGCATAAACAAGAGTAGGTATTTTTTGGTAGAAATTTTCGAAAGGGCCAAACTTTTTTTCTTAGTATTTTTTATCCCCCTCCCTTGCTTGCAAGTAAATTTCGATTTTATGAACCAAAATTCTCGCCAGTAAAATAATTTGCAACCATTTGGTTAATTTGTGCTTTTTTCAAAAAGAAAGAATCCCAAAAGAAAACTCAAATATCTCCATTAATTCTCAAATTTCCGAGGTTTAAAAATATGCTAATTTTTTCATAACCCTTCAAAATTTAAATATACTCATAAACTACCTGCTACCTGCTGAAAAGTTGTTCTCTAACCCAACAAAACTCTTGTTCACAAGGGATCACACACTATTATTGAAATCACAAAAGTTTACCTTATACTACATCAAAGAAAATAATTATTTTCTTTTCAAAAATCGTTGCTTTTGCAATAATAATATTCAAGGAAATATTTGAGATTTCCAGATTTTATTTTTTTATACTAAATGTACAAATATATTCGATTACACTGCCCGACGTGACTCGCGTGGATTGAGTATGCATCGTTATTTCGCGTAGTTTTTGGGTCGCTGAAACCGAATTTGGTCATATAAATGCGATCCTAGTGCAGGTTTTTGAGATATCCTAACCTAAAAGTGCGAAAAACACTGTTTTTTGACATATTTGAGGTTATGTGGCAACGCCAATTTTTTTTTCTAAAGAAACTCTGAAAAGCATTTCAAAGTACAAGGCTTGGTCTTTCAAATGCCGTTGAGTTTGCTCAAATATCTTTTTTTTCGTCGATATATTCAATTTTGAAAGTACAGGAAAGTAAAGTATCTTTTAAAGCATACAGAATCTATATAACTTAAGCTTTTCAAAATTGAATATCTCGACAAGAAAAGACTATATTTGAGCAAACTCAAGGGAATTTGAAAGAGCAAGACTTGTGCTTGAAATGCTTTTGAGAGATTTTTAAGAAAAAAAATTGGCGTTGCTACATAACCTCAAATATGTCAAAAAACAGTGTTTTTCGCACTTTTAGGTTAGGATATCTCAAAAACCTGCGCTAGAATCGCATTTTCATGGCCAGATACGGTATCAGCGACCAAAAAACTACGCAAAAAGTGACTATGCACGCACGAATCGTATAACCTCACTTTTTCAACATGAAGGCTTTTTCCCTTTTTAAACTATTCATAGAGCAGCGATCAAATTAATAATTTTAAAATAGTGAAGTATAAAATTGCTCTTACCAAAATTTGATTTATAATAATAGAGTTTCCTTATTGAGTAAACTTGAAGCTTGTTTACAGATTTTGTTACTTCTTCATCAACTTCATGATCCGACAATCATATCAAGTTTTTCGCAGGGTGGGTAAGTTACGCGTAACTCGAGTATTTTCTACGTATAATACGTTTTTAACGTAATATACGTCGCAAACAAGTAGACAACCGTAGAAAAACGTCCGTGAAGATATAGCACTACATTTTCAAAAATGATGTTTTTTTTCTATATGGAATCGTTTGGAAACCAATTTTTATCGCTTGGGCGAGAAAATCCAAAAAGTTAACGGCTTTTCAAAAATGGTGCGCTAACTTTTCACACTTGCACTGCACTTTTATCGTTTTCCAAAAATGTCTTCATGAATCGTTTGGGAATCGTTTGGAAACGTTTGGAAATCAATTTTTATCGTTTGGACGTGAAAATCCAAAAAGTTATTGATTTTTCAAAAAAAAGTACTTGCACTACAAATTACGGGCCTAGCCCGTTAAGCAGGTCAAAAATGCCCTTGGCTGGAATCAGATTTTCAATGAGCCCTTTTCTGGGACTTGGAATCATAACTTTTTTCCCACATTTTTGAACCCCCATCACCACCCCCATAGTCATGGTGGCTAAAAATGTGTTTTATGGTTTTTATTTTTTTGTGACACATCTGTGTAATGGAAAAATCTGAAAAAATTAGTAAAAAGCACATGATGAGAATACACCTAAAAAAAAATTTTCCATTGTTTTGGCGCGAAATTCAAATTTTTGAGAGAAATTCAAATTTTCAAAAAAAATTTTTGGTCAAAAATTTTTTGAGTACTGTTCCAAATTTTTCATAAATGAAAGGTTATCTCATGTGCTAACTTCCAGATTTTTTTCAGATTTTTAATCAATGTGGAAGGTAGTTTTTTTAAATGAAAACTTTCACAGATGGCAGATACCTTTATTAAGAAGAAGTATTGGTAAGTATTTGATCCAGTACTTCTTTCCCGGAAAAGTATTGGCTTTCCAATACTTATTCGCAAAAAAAGTCTTAGGTCTGATACATACCAATACTTCTTTTTCATAAGGGTATCATGGATTAATCGTTAATCGTTGCTATCCTCATTAATTACAGGCACCATTTTTCGTCGTACGAACAGTTTGCTCAATATTTCTGCTGGTCGAACGATTTTCGAAAAATATCGAGCATGGGATAGATAGTAAATCACAGCAGCAGCATGTGAGCAGCAACCGATCGTACGATTAGTATTTTCGGACTCACAACAATATCGTTAAATTCCTTCGAAACCAATGGAATCAGGCGTCTATTCAACACAGTAAAAACAAAGTCTGATTTTAAGCCCAAGAATGGTCTTAATTCAAGATGTAAACGTAAGTAGACCATGTCCGCTTAAATTCAGCGTACGATAATAGTCTAGAAAGAAGACGATTATAGGGCTGAAATTCAGCCGTTAAAAAGACTGAATACGAACTGCAAGTCAGAGAATGGGCTGAAATTAAGTCCCTCGATAGACTATTTTCCGATCGCAAAGCAGAATATGGACTTAAGTTAAGACCTAATCTGAATTTAAAAATCAGCTGTCAAGATTACTTATATTAAGTATCGAATAAAACTAAAATTCAGGGCAAGGGTAGGTTGGAACAAAACAAAAAAAGTTCGTTTATTAATACGAAAACATAAAAACAATTTGTTTAAAATAAATATACTTTAGTAAAAATGGTTTAAATATAAATTCGAATTTATATTTAAACAATTTGTACTAAAGTATATTTATTTTGAACAAACAAATTGTTTTTATAGTTCCGTATTAATGAACAAATTTTGTTGTCTTGTTCTTGTGTTTTTGCTTTCAATTGAATATAAATAAAAATGTTTTCTCTTCGAATGAACTTATAAAATGTATTTCTGAAATTTTCTAAATATTTAACATTTTTTTTATGTGATCGCACTTTGATCTTTATGATATATATAATATTTCATATTATACAATTTTGCTATAAATATAAACTTATATTAGTAAGTCTTTTTGTATCATGCCGGTAATTCATATTATAAATAATCGTTTGGAATGAATATAAATATTATAAAATTAATCAATGTTATTCGAAAAATGTGTTTTTTACGGAACAAAGCAGACGAAATGAAAGTAAATACTACTTTATCCTTGGTAGCGTAATCGTCATTAAAAAACCAATACGAGGCGAACATCCGAATAAGAGCCTCAATAACATTACCGAAAAACATGGCTTTCTGATCAACGTAAACTGTAAATTTTAAATTAGCCAAATCTTTGCTTCCGATTGCAATTAGACGCAGTGGTTCGTCAGCTTTAGGTTCCGTTGCTGAGACTGATGTGCCATCCTGGAAATATACAATTTTTAATTCATATTTAGAAAACAAATATTCTTTATAAAGAAATATAAGCATATTAGTTTCCGAAATAAAAAGACAAACGCTATAAATACGAACATTAAAAATCTGCACAGTGTGCCCAGTGGTGTACGTGTCAGCACGCCTCTAGGTCCTTTCTCAAGGAGATCATAGAAGGCTTTTCCTTCGCTATTTCAGTTTTCATGGTTTCCATAATTTCTTCATGAGTCCTTCGTATATTTTATGCAAGGACTTTTTTTTCCAGTTTCCTTTTGTCGTACTGTTTCTTGTTTTTCCAACATTTCCGTATTTTGGAAATCAGTAGTGCCTGTAATGCAATAATGTGAAAAAATTATTAATAATGAGGATAGTCGCCAAAATGTAAAAAAATTCCTTTCATTTCGCGGCTTCCTGCCAAGCATGAAAATAAATAAATTCCCTCTTCCAATTTAGAAAAAATGAAAGGCACACAACACAAATTTTGGGTCAAAATAAAAAAATTCCACAATTTTACTCAGAATTAAAACATTTTACACAAAACACAAATTTGGGGTAAAAATAAGAAAATTCAACAATTTTACTCAAACTTCAACAATTTTACCAAAAATTAAAGATTATTATTAATTTAGCAGATTCCCATGAAAGTCAGACAATGTAGTTTCCGGAGCACAGAAAAAAAGGGTCGAAATAAAAAAATTGCACAATTTTACTACAAATTCAAAAATTTTACCAAAAATTTAATTAATTTGGTAGATTTCTATGACATTCTGTATAACGGGGGTTTCAGAGCACAGAACACAAATTTTGGGTCAAAATTAAGAAATTCCACAATTTTACTCAAAAATCAAAGATTTTACCAAAAATTAAAGAATTTTAATAAATTGGTAGATTTTCATAAAAGTCAGTACGAGGTGGGTTTTCGGAGCACATAACACAAATTTGGAGTAGAAATACAAAAATTCCACAATGCCACTCAAAACTCAAACATTTTACCATAAATCTACCAATTTCATAAACAAATTTTAATTTTTGGTAAAATTGTGGAATTTTTGTATTTCTACACCAAACTTGTTTTCTTTACGCTACGAAAATCCCCCTCGTATTGACTTTCATGGAAATCCATTTTGAATTTGTGTTCTGTGCTTCCAAACCCCTTTCGTACTGACTTCCATAGGAATCTGCTGAATGAATAAGAAATTTTAATTTTTGGTGAAATTGCTGAATTTTTAGTGAAATTGTGGAATTTTTCTATTTTGACGCCAAATACGTCAGAACCTGCGACACGGAAACTACGTCGAAACCTGCGTAACCAAATTTTGAGGCTAACAGAGCTTAATTATATACTCGTATTTCTATAATATCTTTTGGAAACTGTAAATTGCTCAAGCGTTATGAAAAAAGCATAATGTGGAAATATATATTCACGGTAATTTCAGCTATAGTAAATTTATTTCATTAATTTGAATTCAAATAATAATGAGAGTATATCAATATACTCATGCTTTTTGGTAATTATCGTTATGAAATAAGACAAATATATGAAAGGGTCGGATTACTGCTTGTCGCAACACCAGAAAATAAAGTAAAGAGGTACATACCATGAAACATCACAGCTTGAAGGTTCAAAAGAAGAAGAATAGATAAATAGTAGCTGCACACACAGTATTATCTGGTATGATTAACAGATGTTGCACTTCACAATCGACTCCTGTCGCACGAACTTTATATGCAAATTATGGAAATGGCGTCTTATAGAGCGAGAGACGCGAGTGAGGTCACAAATTAAGACTTTCGCGGTCTGAAAAATAGCTTCATTACAGTCTTTTTTACAGCTCGAAGTGTCTTTATCCTAAGGCAAGGCTATTAAATCTTTTTTTAAAACCAATTGACTACAATTCAGCCCAATTGATGACTTATTTTTGTTTTAAGACTCAGGAGGACTTTTTTTAATACTATTTTTATGATTATATCAAGTTACCGACTTAATTTTAGACAAAAATGGAAACAAGTCTAGCATAAATTTCGGACTTTGTTTCTACTGTGAACAAAACACTTAGAACGCCGATGATTCATATGGCGTTTTTGAAATTCATTTTCAAAATGTTCGCGGATTCTTTAGCGCAGCAAATGTTAATTTTGTTGTCATTGTCAATCATTTCAGCTAAATACGATACAGCTTGACTGAGTTGATACGAATGCGCGAACAATATTTCGATATCGTTGACGGAGATTTCCAAAAAATCTCTTGCGTCCGATGAACATAGAAAGAAATCTTTCGCCTACTCCATCGTTTTTCTTGAACTTCTTGAGCAAAAATATTTTCGGCATCATTAGTTGATTTCGAATGCGATAAAATGGACACGCAATTTCGCATATCGGAATCAAGACGTTTTCCGAAGTTTTTATTTGAAAAACATGCAATTTTACTATAATAGCCGATTTTCCTGAGAGAACCCAGTCATCCATTTTTTGTAGCAGATAGATTAAAACCTGCTTCATCAACTGTTTTCTGTATTATATTTAATATTAGGTGTTAACAATATGTGTGATTGAAAATTCTTCTCGATATGTTTTTGCATTAAGTGGAAATGGTTCTTCGCAGGGTATAAAGTTCTCATGCCAGCACTTAAAGGATAACGTAACCAGATAAATACAGCTGATTCGTTGAAAGTACAGAAAATTCGTTGGGTTGTTGAAGTAATAAATAACATCATTGAAAGGAAATATCGACTTCTCCGTCATCAAATAGATAATAAGTTACTTCCGAAAATCAGTTATTACAGTAAAATTGCATGTTTTTCAAAGATAAAATTCGGAGAACGTCTTAATTCCGATATGAGAAATTGCGTGTCAATTGTATCGCGTTTGAAATCAACTAATGATTTCGAGAATATTTTGGCTCAAGAAAATCAAGAAAAACGATGGAGTAGGCGAAAGATTTCTTTCAAACATATACAGTCAAACCTGGATTTAGCGAACCTTGATTCAGCGTTTCCGGCAATTGTCGATGCGCAGCGGGGATGAGTGAGAGGACCTGCGGGGTGGTGTGTGGTGTTCAATCAAGCATGGCAAAACAGAGAGAGAAACAGGAGAGAGACAAAACAAGAGAGAGACAAAATAGTCCGGACTCCCTTGATTTAGGCCGACTGTCAGTCTCAAAATCGACGCTAAATCCAGGTTTGACTGTATGTTCATCGGATGTAGGAGATTTTGCGGAAATCACCGTCAACGATCTCGAAATATTGTTCGCGCATTCGTATCAACTCAGTCAAGCTGTATCGTATTTAGCTGAAATGATTGACAATGACAACAAAATTAACATTTGCTGCGCTAAAGAAACCGCGAACATTTTGAAAGTAGAATTTCAAAAACGCCATATGAATCATCGGCGTTCTAAGTGTTTTGTTGAATAGACGCCTGATTCTATTGGTTTCGAAAGAATTTAACGATATATTGTTGAAGAGTCCGAAAATACTAATCGTACGATCGGTTGCTGCTCACATGCTGCTGCTGTGATTTACCATCTATCCCATGCTCGATATTTTTCGAAAATCATTCGACCAGCAGAAATATTGAGCAAACTGTTCGTACGAAGAAAAATGGTGCCTGTAATTAATGAGGATAGCGATGATGATTAATACAAAACTTTTATGAAGGATTTCCATTTCACACACTAATTAAAACATTCAGAAACATTAAAAATACAGCATTTGATCATAAGTAATATTCAGCATTTCATTATTAATCCATGATACCCTTATGAAAAAGAAGTATTGGTAAGTATCAGACCTAAGACTTTTTTTGCGAATAAGTATTGGAAAGCCAATACTTTTTCGGGAAAAAAGTAGTGGATCAAATACTTACCAATACTTCTTCATAATAAGGGTATCTGCCATCTGTGAAAGTTTTTATTTAAAAAAACTACCTTCCACATTGACTAAAAATCTGAAAAAATTCTGAAAGTTAGCACATGAGATGACCTTTCATTTGTGAAAAATTTGGAACAGAACTCAAAAAATTTTTGACCAAAAAAATTGTTTGAAAATTTGAATTTCTCTTAAAAATTTGAATTTCGCGCCAAAACAATGGAAAATTTTTTTTTAGGTGTATTCTCATCATTTGCTTTTTACTAATTTTTTTCAGATTTTTCCATTACACAGATGTGTCATAAAAAAATAAAAACCATAAAACACATTTTTAGCTACCATGACTATGGGGGTGGTGATGGGGGTTCAAAAATGTGGGAAGAAAGTTATGATTCCAAGTCCCAGAAAAGGCCCTGGCGGACCGAACGAACGGAGCGGATACGCTACAGCGTATCCTTTTAGTATCCACATCGTATCCTCTCCGTATCATGGAAGAAAAACTCATTAAAAAAGGAAGATGAACATTTCACTTATTGAAATTCGGATTCTACGTGAAATTTTGCGTTAAAAGGTCACGGAGTGATCGCAATAGTTTTTCTTGCAATATTAAAAACTTTCAAAAAATACCCTGCTTGAAATACCGGTTATAAATCACAAGAAACCAGATAGAAACTGGTTAGAAACCAATTCGGGTTTTACCCGGTTCTAACCGATTTCTATCAGATCTCAATTTGAATTCCTGGAACGTACCCGTATCCTAAGCGGTTCTTATCCGGAAAATGTCAACAAAAAAAGTTGTGCAAAAAAATTCTAACCCGTTAATACCGGTTTTCATCCGGCAAGTGGAACCAGAAATTGAATATTGGCCAAGACCACAGTTCGTTTCTAACTGGCTCCCAACCGATTCCTATACGGCACTCGACACCGGAAACATTCTAACCGGCCCTAACCGGTTTCTAGCCGGAAAACTAGAACCTGAAATTGAATTTTGGCACACTGAAATTCGTTACTAACCGGTTCCTAACCGTTTCCTACACGGCACTCGACACAGGAAACATTCTTACCGGCCCTAACCGATTTCTATCCGGCAAACTAGAAACTGAAATTAAATTTTAACAAACACTGAAATTCGTTTCTAACTGGCCCCTAACCGATTCCGACACGGCACTCGACACAAGAAACATTCTGACCGGCCCTAACTGGTTTCTATCCGGCAAACTAGAGCCTGCAATTAAATTTTGGCAAACACTAAAATTCGTTTTTACCGGACCCCCACCGATTCCTACACGGCACTCGACACCGGAAACATTGTAACTGGCCCTAACCGGTCTCCATCCGGCAAACTATAACCTGAAATTAAATTTCAACCAACACTAAAATTCGTTTCCAACCGGCCCCCAACCGACTCCTACACGGAACTCGGCACAAGAAACATAGTAACCGGCCCTAACTGGTTTCTATCCGGCACAGTAGAACCTGATTTAAATTTTGGCAAACACTACATTTCGTTTTTAACCGGATCCTAACCGATTCCTACACAGCACATGATAGAGGAAACATTCTAACCGTCCCAAACCGATTTCTATCCGGCAAAATAGAACCTGAAATTGAATTTCAACCAACACTAAAATTCGGTTTTACCGGACCCCCACCGATTCCTACACGGCACTCGACACTGGAAACATTGTAACCGGCCCTAACCGGTTTCTATCCGGCAAATTTGAATCTAAAGTTAAATATTGGCAAACACCGAAATACGTTTCTAACCGGCCCTTAACTGATTCCTACACGGCACTTGGCACAGGAAACATACTGACCGGCCCTAACCGGTTTCTATCCGGCAAACTATAACCTGAAATTAAATTTCAACCAACACTAAAATTCGTTTCCAACCGGCCCCTAACCGATTCCTACACTGGACTCGACACAAGAGACATTGTGACTGGCCCTAACTGGTTTCTATCCGGCAAAGTAGAACCTGAATTAAATTTTCGCACACTAAATTTCGTTTTTAACCGGATAAAACCCGGATAGGAATCTGTTGTGAATATTACACTGAGAAACTTTAGGTTAGAAAAATTACTAAAACGGATAGCAAATGGGGGCAAAATGCTTAAATTTCGACATTTTAATACACAAATAATAATTTATACTATTTTTATAAGATTTCCTATTTGGTAATAGCAAGCCTTACTATTTTCTGTAGTAAAATCCGATGTAGGAAAAATTAGTAGAGAAATTAATAAATTGTACAAAAAGAATAAAAGTAATAAGTATTTTAAATAACATAATATACTAACTATGTAGAAGAAATTACTATTGTCTGTAGGAACACGATGTGTATTATGGACATTTTCTACTTTTTGGAACAAAGGTTATAAAATTGGTCCCAAATATTACTAACTGATTTAGCAGACGGTATCGAGCCTTGCACCGAGCGCAGCCGAGTGCATCCGACGTGTGTCGATCGCCGATCAACGGATTTTCATGCTTTGTTTTCAAACGTATTGGCTCGTGGTTATGTATCAAAACATAACCATTCATTAAAATTTTATGTAATTTTACTATATTCAAGTGTTTTCAAAATGTTGTATTCCTGAAATATAATATATGCTTTAAATTTCCTTTTAATTGTGTTTTTTGTTATAAAAATAGTTAAATTTATAATAAATATTGTACCTACATTTGATTTACATTTAAAATAATTTAATTTTGAAGATTTCCAATTTAGAATTATTTTTAGGTAGCGAAAATGACATTTGATTTATGTTTCAATCCAAAATCCGCAAAAAAACGTAATTTAAAAAAAAAAATTTACTTATTTTAATTACATTAAAAATTTTGTTGTTTAAAATTATAAAAATATCATCAATAATAATCAATTAAGGATTAAATGAATTAGAACCAATAAACTTTCTATCACTTAGGTCTTATGGAAGTTTTCATTCTGAGTCTCAAAATGTCTTATAGGTAGATGGATCATCGCCCGACTGCTGTCCCGGAGACGCGTGTTCGATTCCCGCCAGCTTCGTTTTGTTTTAACCCGATTTTTCTGTTTCAGCTTTATAATAATAATACTATCTTTTAAGAATATATACATATATGTAATTTCTAATGTTGTTAATTCCTAATTTAAATAAATGTGAATTATGCGTTAAATGTAGAATATGTGTGTAGGTATAGTGAAAGTTTAGCAACACGTGTTATTTTTTTTTACTATTCCCCCTGTAGCATATTTTGCTAACCAGTTAGTAATTCGATGCGCACGGTCCCTGCGACGGTTAGGGCGCGGTTTGGACCGTTTAAAACCTACTTGTAACTGGGTCCCATCCGGGTTTTAACCGGGTCGATCCAGTTAAAAACCGGTTGGGAGTCTGTTACGAATATTACATGTTGCCGGATAGAGCCCGGTTAGTTGTCGGATATAAACCGGGGGCAAAAATCAGGTACAAGCCGGTTAGGACCGGATAAGAACCGGGTTGAAATATTTTGTGGGCCCAGTTGCAAACCGACTAGAAACAGGATAAGAATATTACATAATGCAAGATAGAGCCCTGTTAGGTGTCGGTTATATCCCGGAGACAAATACCGGTTAGGGCGCGGTTTGGGCCGTTTAGAACCTATTTCTATCCGGTTTCTAACCGGGTCTTATCCGACAATACTTATGGATAACGTGGGCTGAAGGCGACTTCAAACGCATCGTCGACGGATAAAGCCTATGAACTGCTACTGAATGACGATGCGTTTGAAGTCACCTTCAACGCACGTCATCGATAAGTATTATATTTATTAAAAGTTTTTAATGTTGCAAGAAAAACTATTGCGATTACTCTGTCACCTTTTAACTCAAAATTTCACGTAGAATCCGAATTTCAACAAGTGAAATGTTAATCTTTCTTTTTTAATGAGTTTTTCTTGCATGATACGGAGAGGATACGATGTGGATACTATAAGGATACGCTGTAGCGTATCCGCTCCGTTCGTTCGGTCCGCCAGGGCGGGCTCATTGAAAATCTGATTCCAGCCAAGGGCATTTTTGACCTGCTTAACGGCCCTTTACAATTTTTTTCTTTCCTAATCGTTTGGATTTTTTTGGAAATCCATGGAATCATCCTGAAGCGTAATAGAATCATGCTGCCGTGTAATAGAATCGTGCTGGCGCGTAATAAAATCATCCTGGCTCGAAATAGAATCAAGCTTGCGCGTGATAGAATCATGCTGACAGGTAAAAAAATCTTCCTGACTCGTAACAGAATGATCCTAACGCTTAATTGAATCAACCTAGCGCGCAGTACAATCACGCTGGCGCGAAACAGAATCATCCCTGCGTGTAATGGAATCAAGCTTGTGCGTAATAGGATCATCCTGGCGCGTAATGAAATCTACCTGAGCATAATAGAGTCATCCTGTCACGTAATAGAATCATTCTTCCGTGTAGTAGAATCATCCTTGTGCGTAATAATATCATCCTGCCGCGTAGTAGAATTATCATGGCTTATAATAGAATAATCCTGGCATGTAATATAATAATTCTGCCGCGTAATAGAATCATCCTGCCACGTAATGGATTCATCCTGGCGCGTAATAGAATCATCCTGGCGCGTACTTGAATCATCCTGGCGCGTAATAGAATTATCTTGGCATGTAATATAATAATTCTGCCGCGTAATAGAATCATCCTGCTATGTAATGGATTCATCATGGCGCGTAATAGAATCATCCTGCTATGTAATGGATTCATCATGGCGCGTAATAGAATCATCCTGCCACGTGATGGATTCATCCTGGCGCGTGATAGAATCATCCTGGCGCGTACTTGAATCTTCCTGGCGCGTAATAGAATTATCCTGGCATGCAATATAATAATTCTGCCGCGTAATAGAATCATCCAGCCACGTAATGGATTCATCCTGGCGCGTAATAGAATCAGCCTGGCGCATAATAGAATCATCCTGCCGCGTAATAGAATCATCCTGGCGCGTAATTGAATCATCCTGCCGCGTGATACAATTATCCTGGCGTGTAATATAATCATTCTGCCGCGTAATAGAATCATCCTGCCGCTCAATAGAATCATCCAGGAGCGTAATAGAATCATGCTGCCGCGGAATAGAATCGTGCTGGCGCTTAATAAGATCATCTTGGCGCGCAATAGAATCAATATTGCGCGTGATAAAATCATCCTGAGGTGTAATGGGATTATGCTGGCGCGTAATAGAATCATGCCGGCCCGTAGTTGAACCATCCTGGCGCGTCCCCAGGTGGCGGATAGGGGAATGCTCGCTGAAAACAGAGGGTAGGGCTGAAATAAAATAGGCTCCGCGGACCAAACACACGATTGGTGATGGTCGCAGTCCACTGGGAGTGCTCCGAAACCATGTTCGGTCTTTCCGCCGTCATGGTCTAGTGGCTGCTGTGAGCCTGCTCTGCCGAGGTGTAAGCTGTGACCGGGCATCTGGAGCCAGCTCCTTCGGGCCTTGATCGGGGAGTGCGTGGTGTCTGCAGGGATCAGAACCTGCAGTGCTCCGGGCGAGTCCGGTTCGTCCGTGTATTCCGGGACCGGTTAAACGAAGGCTGGGCCCAGAGTACTGGGGTAGGACTTAGGTCCGAGGGTATACCCGTTCCCAGCTATATTTCGGCCCGCCCCTTCACGCACGATGCACTGGTGAATACTTTACTGTCCCAGCAAAAAAGAAAGAATTGATACCCTGGCGGACCGAACGAACGGAGCGGATACGCTACAGCGTATCCTTATAGTATCCACATCGTATCCTCTCCGTATCATGCAAGAAAAACTCATTAAAAAAGATAGATGAACATTTCACTTGTTGAAATTCGGATTCTACGTGAAATTTTACGTTAAAAGGTTACGGAGTAATCGCAATAGTTTTTCTTGCAACATTAAAAACTTTAAAAAAAGATAATACTTATCGATAACGTGGGCTGAAGGCGACTTCAAACGCATCGTCGACGAATAACGCCTATGAAGTACTACTGAATGACGATGCGTTTGAAGTCGCCTTCAGCGCACGTCATCGATAAGTATTATATTTATTAAAAGTTTTTAATGTTGCAAGAAAAACTATTGCGATTACTCTGTGACCTTTTAACTCAAAATTTCACGTAGAATCCGAATTTCAACAAGTGAAATGTTAATCTTTCTTTTTTAATGAGTTTTTCTTGCATGATACGGAGAGGATACGATGTGGATACTATAAGGATACGCTGTAGCGTATCCGCTCCGTTCGTTGGGTCCGCCAGGGTACGGATTGGGGCGAATTAACATTTTTGTAATGCGCGTGAATCCCGCTTTCTGATTCGTTCGAACGCATTGAGACGCATTTAGATGAATTGAGACAGCGCGAATTAAATGCATGTGAATTCGTGTGAATGCGTGGTCGAGGCCAATCAGAAAAAAAATTGATAAAAAGTGCATGCGTCGAGACTTGAAACAGCGATCCCTCGTGTATCAGTCCAGAGTACCCGCCACTGAGCTACGAGACAATTTACTAAACAATTACAATCAATTCTATATGTTCTGCATGTTGGTTTTCCTGTTACGGTTTGCATTGTATAAATCAACACTTGCTGAAATTCGCCGTGACGCATTGGGGCGAATTCAAGTGTGTATTTTACTCTCACGAATTCAGACGCATTGACCAATGTTGAAGCGTTTGCGTGCTGACGCATTGAAGTGTATTCGCTGACTTTAGACTTTTGCACTGTATTTGTAGGTATAGAACGATTCAAAATTGAAATACCGTCTTCACGAATTTACATGCATTGACACATAGATCCAATGCGTCATTGTCGCAAAGCGGGATTTGCAAGGTGTCTTAGTCTTTTCAATTCAATTCGTATCAAAACTTTCTTTCTTGCTGGGATGGCTTTTCAGTACTGAAAACGGAGAGGGAGCCAGGAGACAAACATTGAAGAGGAGCTAGACCTCAGCAGCTGCTTTAACGTTGAGCAACATGGCGAACTTAAGTCAGAAGCTGCTATGACGAAGAAGTATTTCGGAGAATCGCAGGATGCGCTGAAATTGGAGCACCGAAAGGTATGGCTGTGCCTTACAAAAATACTGGAGATCTGCGAATCAAGGAAGGACACGTATCCGGATTGGATAGAAGAAGTGGAGGATGCTCAAAGGGCCATGAACGCAGCCGGTTATAAGGTTAGAGCCTTAAATTGGCAATTTCGATATTCTGAGGAGAGTATAAATAAGGTACTCAAAGAGAAAATAGGCAAGAAGCTCAAAGAGAAGTCTCTCTTGAGCTCCACCTTCAAGGAGATAACGGCTTCCGTCAGCACGCAGACGGAGCCACAGAAACCGTCGGAGGAAGAGAAGGATACGCGTAAGCTGGGGAGGGAAACGACCCTCAGCCCACCCAGCGGATCTGGAATTGAAAAGCCAGCCTTGAAAAAGACCAGGACCCACGAAGGCGTCGCATGGTCTAAGGTTGGTACGAGGAGGAGTAAGAAGGACAGGGCAGTGCAAAAGAAGGCGACTGCGAAGGAGATGGTGCCTAAAAGGGACATTGTGCCCGATAAGGAACAAGAAGCTCCGAAGAAGAAGAAGAAAAGGAGAATCCCCCGGGATGCCGTGACCATCACGCCAGCCCCGGGGATGAAATATGCGGATGTCCTGAGGGACATCCAGAAGAAGGTGAAGCCTGAGGACCATGGCGTAAATGTCAGCTCTATCAGGCAGACGAGGACAGGTGATGTCCTCATCGAGGTCGGTGCCAAGGCGGAGGAGCGGCGGCACTTTGGTGATGCCATCTCGGTGGCTCTCGGACAAGGCGGGTGTGTTCGACACCTCTATCCGAAGGCGCAGGTCGTGGTCTACGACTTAGTCGAGACCACGGAGGCTGCTGATGTGGAAGCAGCGGTGAGGACGGCCCTGGGAGAGCAGCTTGGCTCTCCACCTAAGGTCAGCCTTACAAAAACGAGCAGGAGAGGCTGCATCCTAGCTTTCGTCGAGCTGGATGCGGCCGCTGCAGCCAAAATGAAGAACCTTGCTTGACTGAAGGTGGGTTGGGTGAACTGCAGGGTAAAACCACATAGCGCCGAAGCCCGCTGCTACAGGTGTCACACTCTAGGGCACGTTGCCCGAGAGTGCGCTGCAGAAGATCGCAGCAAATGCTGCAGGAGATGGTTCGAAGAGGGCCATAAGTCGGCGGAGTCCCAGAATCTGGCAACACCCCGCCCGCCGGCTACTGCCAGAAGAAAACCCCTAGATGGGTAAAGCAGGAGATGAAGAAGAAGAAGTCCAAGTTGGCAAAAGCAGACGAGCGCCGAGGCGAAAGCGGTTCCGGGAACATGGGTTGGTAGGTACAAAGGAGTTCGATAGTGGGTATTGCCGTTTTTTTAGGTCGAGTCCCACACTCACCTTCGTTCCTTAAGGGCTTACGGCCCCTAAAGTTCGAATGTGGTCCGTGCATAATGCATTTACAATTCTCCTTTAAAAAAAATAATAATAATAATTGCGCGTAATAGGATCATCCTTGTGCGTAATAGAATCATCCTGGCGAGTAACAGAATCATCCTAGCGTGTAATGGAATCAAGCTTTCGCGTAATCGTATCATCCTGGCGCGCAATAGGATCATCCCGGCGCGTAATATAATCATCCTGGCGCGTCATAGAATCAAGCTTGCGCGTAATAGTATCATCGTGGCGCGTAATAGTATCATCCTGGCGCGTAAAAGGATCATCCTGGCGCGTAATAGAATCAAGCTTGCGCGTAATAGAATCATAATTGCGCGCAATAGGATCATTATTGTGCGTAACAGAATCATCTTGGCACGTTTTAGAATTATCCTGGCACGTAATAGAATCAAGTTTGCGCGTAATCGTATCCTCCTGGCGCGTAATATAATCATCCTGGCGCGTAATAGAATCAAGCTTGCGCGTAATAGTGTCATCCTGGCGCGTAAAAGGATCATCCTGGAGCGTATAAGTATCATTCTGGCGCGTAATAGAATAATCCTGGCGCGTAATAGTATCTTTCTAATGCGTAATAGAAACATCAAGGCGCGTAATAGAATCACGCCGGCACGTGATAGAATCATCTTGACGCATAACAGAACCATCCTGGTGCGCAGTAGAATCATCCTTGCGCGTAAGGGTATCATCCTGCCGTACAATAGAATCATCATGACCCGTAATTAAATAATCCTGCCGCGTAATAGAATAATTTTGGCCTGTAATGGGATTATGCTGGCGCGTAATAGAATCATGCTGGCGCGTAGTTAAGCCATCCAGCGGGCAATCTTGGCGCAATTCCGTAACAATCCTGGCGTGTAATGGGATTATGTTAGCGCGTAATAGAATCATGCTCGCGTGTAATAGAATCATGCTGGCGCGTAGTTAAGCCATCCAGCGGGCAATCTTGGCGCAATTCAGTAACAATCCTGGCGTGTAATGGGATTATGTTAGCGCGTAATAGAATCATGCTCGCGCGTAATAGAATCATGCTGGCGCCTAATAGAATCATGCTGGCGCATAATGGAATCATTCTGGCGCGTGATAGAATAAAGATTGCGCGTAATAGAATCATGCTGGTACGTAATAGAATCATGCTGGCGCGTAATAGAATCATCCTGGCGCGTGATAGAATCAAGATTGCGTGTAATAGTATCATCCTGGCACGTAATAGATTCATGCTGGCGCGTGATGGAATCTTCCTGGCGCGTGACAGTCATCCTGGCACGTAATAGGATCATCCTGGCGCGTATTAGAATCATTATTGCGCGTAATATTATCATCCTCTTGCGTAATGGAATCATCATGGCACGTAATAGGTTCATCCGGGCCCGTAATCGAATCATCCCGCCACGTAATAGAATCATTCCGGCGCATAACAGAATCATCCTGCCACGCAATTAAATCATCCTGCCGCGTAATAGAATTATCCTGGCGCGTATTAGAATCATGCTACCGCGCAGTAGAATCTTGCTGACGCGTAATAAAATCATCCTCGCGCGTCATAATATCATCCTGCCGCGTAGTAGAATCGTTCTGGGGCACATCTGGGAATCATCCTGGCACGCAATAGGATCATCCGGGTGCGTAATATAATCATCCTGGCGCGTAATAGAATCAAGCTTGCGCATAATAGTGTCATCGTGGCGCATAATAGTATCATCCTGGCGCGTAATAGAATCATGCTTGCACGTAATAGGATCATAATTGCGCGTAATAGGATCATCCTTGTGCGTAACAGAATCATCCTGGCACTTTTGCTTCCTCATAGAGGAAGCTTTGTAATGGTGACATTTTTCAAAATTTTTAAATTCATTTAATTGAACCCTCCCTAATTTAAAAATGTCTAATACAATGTTCTAAGCAATTGTCCGGATGTGTGTGTGTGTGGATGTGTGGATGTATGGATGTGTGGATGTGTGGATGTCACGCTTTTTTGTGAACACGATAACTAGAAAACGGTTGCAGATAAATTGATGAAATTTGGAGAGCTTATTTTCCTCACTAATATCTTGAAACTGACCGAAGGATTTCTAAAAATATTTATTGCATTTTTTTCTAGCACTCAATAATATTTTAAAAATCGGTTTTTTAGAGTAAAACTTTTTTCATTCGCATAATTCAAAGTTGATGCAAGAATATAAAAGATTCTTTGGTTCGAAACGAATCGATTGACCACTAATATTAATGCATTTTATCAAATTGTAGGGAAGTTATGGTAATTTATATATTTTGAAAGTCGGTTTCTTATACTAAAACTTTTTTCATTAGCATAATTTAAAGCTGATGCAAGAATGTAAAAGATTCCTTGGTTTGGGACGAATCGATTGACCTATAACATCAATATAGCTCATTGAAGAGTAGGGAAGTTATGGTAATTTATATATTTTAAAAATCGGTTTTTTATAGTAAAACTTTTTTCACTAGCACTATTCAGAGTTGATGCAAGAATATAAAAGATTCCTTGGTTCAAAACGAATCGATTGACCACTAATATGAATGCATTTTATCAAATTGTAGGGAAGTTATGGTAATTTATATATTTTGAAAATCGGTTTTTTATAGTAAAACTTTTTTCATAAGCATAATTCAGAGTTGATGCAACAATATAAAAGATTCCTTGGTTCGAAACGAATCGATTGACCTATAAGAATAACGCATTTTATCCAAAAGTAGGGAATTTATGCTTATTTATATATTTTGAAAATCGTTTTTTCATAGTAAAACTTTTTTCATTAACATAATTCAAAACTGATGCAAGAACGGAAAAAATCTCTTGATTCGAGGCAAATCGATTGATCTATAATGATAATAATACACTTTATTGAAGATTAGGGAAGTTTTGCTCATTCATAATATCTGAATCATCAGTTCCAAACAGAAAAACTTTTTTCATCGACATAATTTAAAGTTGATGCATGAATAGAAAAGACTTTTTGATCATGAATTTTCAAATAGAGTAATATTATGACAATTTTTGTGAACAAATCATAAAGCTGGGAAAGGGATAGGGTGCGTCAGAACTTTTCCTTTCCCTTTTCCAGCTCAAAAAATTATTATTTCGAACGCAAGATTTGATTTGTCTGATTTGTCTTTGTATTTCAAACATTTTTTGTATTATTTTGTAATTTTTCATTTTTGGTAAATTTCTATTTTTAAATTGAGCAAAATGAAGACTTTGGTTTGTCTATTATTGAAAAAAATAACTAATGCTTCCTCTATGAGGAAGCAAATACATTTGCTAACGGGAAGCAAAGTGCTCGTGAAATGAGCACCATATAATTATAAATACAAACAAAGTGGAAACACTGGAGATCGAATTCACAGCTAGTTTAGAATTATCCTGGCGCGTAACAGAATCAAGCTTGCGCATAATAGAATCATGCTGGGGTGTAATCGGAATATGTTTCCGCGTAATAAGATCATTCTCGCGCGTAACAGAATACTCCTGGCGCGTAATAGAATCATCCTTGAGCGTATTGGAATCATGCTGACGCGTAATAGGATTATCCTGGTGCGTAATAGAACCATCATGGCACGTAATAGGATCATCCTGGGGCGTAGTGATATCATCCCTGCGCGTAATAGTATCATCCTGTTGCGTAGTAGAATCATCATGGCCCGTTATAGAATCATCCTGCCACGTAATAGAATTATCATGGCGAGTAATAAAATCATCCTTCCACGTGATGGATTTATCCTTGCGCGTAATGGAATCATCCTGCCGCGTACTAGATTCACCCTGGCACGTAATAGAATCATCCTGGCGCGTAATAGAATAGCAGCCGCGAGATAGAATCTTGCTGGCGCGTAATAAAATGATCCTAGCGCGTAATACAATGAAGCTTGCTCGTAATAGAATCATCCTGGCGTGTAATGGGATTATGCTGCCGCGTAATAGGATCATCGTGGCACATAATAGAATCATCCTGGCGTGTAATGGGATAATGCTGCCGCGCGCGTAATAGGACCATCTTGGCGCGTAACAGAATCATCCTGGCACGTGATAGAATCATCCTGGAGCGTAATGGAATCATTCTGGCGCGTAATAGGATCATCCTGGCGCGTGATAGAATAGCTGCCGCGACCCTGGCGGGCCGGCCGAACGCAAACATTACGCTGCAGCGTAATGGTAAAGTAATATGGCATTATAATTAATAAAAGAAACAAAATTAATATGTAAACTGTTGCAATTATAATACAACGTTAAAAATTACATTAAATGCTCATGCCGTAATTGCTACAAGTTGCTTTTGCAGCGTTAAAAAATAAAAAAACATAGTGACTGTGCCCGACTTGAACACTGTAGAAACTAGGATTCGATTTAGAACTTAATTCGGTATTAAAACAGTTCACGCAACAAAACAAACGCACTTCAGTTTGATCCGCCAATCTGATAAAATAAGGTCGATTTGATGATTGAAATAGGCTCGAAATAAGAACCATCTGTCAATAACTAAATCTGATCAAACAAATTCTAATCTGTCAAGTTTAGAAACCAACGTAGCCCATAGGGCTGAAGTTCGCGACATCTGAGTGTGACGGTTCAACACTAATTTTTACGAATTTTTAATTTCATCTATTTTTTGTTTTTTGTAAGAGTGAAGTTTGGAACAATTGAAACAATGCACTCTCTAAATCATATTAGTTCGCTATCTCGGATCATTTATCAATCTGAAGTTAGCAAACTAAACAAGACAGAAACTGGTACTAAAATAAGACTATTTGTGAGATCATATTAGAACGCCCAAAAAAGGATCCCAGATAGAAATAAATGCCTAGTTTTAACTGTGAATGACAGCCACTTTGTTTTTTTATTTTTTATTGCTGAGAACCCTGGCGGACCGGCCGAACGCAAACATTACGCTACAGCGTAACGGTAAAGTAA
>CAKNXH010063163.1:0-43163 GCA_932178445.1 Andricus quercusramuli
AAACAAGCCAAATTTTGGGCTTGAATCAAGACTTCTTTTTTTCTGTGTAAGACTTTTTTTTTCTGTGTACCGCAGTAGTCTAAAACACCTAAATGGCAAAACGTTATAGACGCAAACTTGTAAAAATGAACTAAAACGCGAAAAAACAAAATATTACACAAAGAAAAATTGTAATCGATTTGAATAATTTATTTGAAAATTATTTTATTTATATTCCCGTAACAGTTCAATTATTTTACATAATGAAGTCGTATAATAATTTGAAAATTAATGTGAAGAAATAGTTAAAAAATTGATGTTTTAACTTTTTTGAGCTGTAGCTTATGATTATGGTTTTTTCATTGACTTTCAATTCTGTAGGTATAGACTATAAAGTAATGGTTAAGACTATAGACTGCTATAGATTCAAGTATAGATTATAAGGTTCGAAACCCCGTAGCGTTAGAAATTTTATATGCAATATAATGTTTAAAAATGTAATATATATGTACTCGTTCTAAGCAGGACATTTAACATCTACAGACCAAAAACTCGCAATCACTTATTATTTATTTTTTGAATACCTGTTTTGTTATATCATTAGACTTAGAGTATAGCTATAGCGGCTGTTAAAATTAATCAAAAAGTTTGAAATTTACACTTTTGTAATTATAAATAATATTCGGATGATATGCAGTCGTACACTGAAAAAAATGGTTGGTTGTGACATGAAACTCTTTATTAGTATATAGAGTTGGTATTAGCTGTGACAACTATAACTTCCATAGTAAGTAAATAACCAGTTTAGTGCGGCAATAAAGTCGCCGTTAGTAATCCTATCCCGTGCAGAAATTTCGCCGTGGCCCCGACCGGGCCCAGACTCGTTCATATCGGGTCCTGATGTGAAAATCGAGTCAGGGCCAGACTCATCAAGAAACACGTAGCCACCTCGGAGCCATGTCTAGGGGCCCGATAAAACGCCCGATCTGTCCCCGGTCTGGCCCCTATTATTTACCCGAGTCTAGCCACATTATTTACTTTTCTAGTAGGAATTAAAATGCTTCAAAATAATTATAATTAAATATTAAATGAAAAGCCAAATTAATAAGATTGAGCTTTATTTTAACAACACCTTAACAATAATTCAAAATGGTTATTTGGACTTCTGCTTCCGATTACCGTCCCAGTCTTTTGCATTCCAAAATATAACCTCAAAATTCCAACTACTTGTTTTACAAAAAAAACGCTACCGAGCGAAAAAACTCCAAATAACCATTTTAAATTATTTTTAAGGTGTAGTTAAAATAAAGCTCAATCCTATTAATTTGGCTCTTCATTTAATATTCTGTTATAATTATTTTGAAGGATTTTAATTCCTACTAGAAAAGTAAATAATGTAGCTAGACTCGGGTAAATAATAGGGGCCAGACCGGGGATAGATCGGGCGTTTGATCGGGCCCCTAGACATGGCTCCGAGGTGGCTACGTGTTTCATGATGAGTCTGGCCCTTACTCGATTTCCCTACCAGGGCCCGATATGAACGAGTCTGGGCCCGGTCGGGGCCACGGCGAAATTTCTGCACGGGTTTGAGGCGTGCTTATCATGTTTCTGTGTCTCTCGTACAATGAACTCAGAATTCCCACCGGTGTCCCAAGCCCTCTTAAGGGATAACACCACTCTATTAGCGCCCGAAAAAGAGCTCGATTTTCAAGAATTTTTTTGGGGAGTTTGACAGAAGTAATAGGAATTATTTTTAGACGGTTTAGTCAGCATGCATTTAAGTATAAAAAAAATTGTATTGAACAAAAAATACAAAATGGTGGCGATTAGGAAAGTTTTGTATATTGCCTTTTTAAAAAACGGACTGTGCGACCGGAAACATTTTTACTTCAATTTGCAAGGTGGAACAAAAAAACAAGAATATTTAACAACTATATATGTCATTAGCTTGAGAACTATCACTGTTAGAAATATGTTGAAAATTCAACCACTTTTCAACCACTTTTGTGGTTGAAATATCGTTCATCCACGGAATTGAAATAAAATTCATTCAAATGTAGTTGAAAATTCAACCAGACGTTTGCACATACACAATGTTTGCTCGCAAGGAGTGATTTCGTACGTTTGTGTCGTGAGATCTATGAAATCAATAAAGCACATAATATTCAGAAAAAGAAGCAGCTTTAAAGAAGAAAAACCAAAGGTACGTTAGAATTATATTATCATAATGGAATATTTCATTCACACAATTGGTACTAACTGCTGTATGCATTTTTAGGTTATGTTTACAAAAACGAGTGTTGAAAAGTTTGTCTAATTGGACGTGCAACTCATTATGGTAATATAATTGCAACGTACCTTTTGTTTTTCTTCTTCAAAGCTGCTTATTTTCCTAAATATTATATGCATTTTGTTAATCTCATGGATCACACGAGACAAACGTACGAAATAACTCACTGATGATTCCTTATCAGAATTCTTCCGGTACAGTTAATGAATTTCAAAGCACAGTATTTTCCAGGAATCCTAATGGGTTTTATTCTAGATTTTTGAAAAATTATAATCTCTTTGAAATTCACTAACTGTGCCGGACAAAATTTTTTTCTCGTTTCTGAAATTTCAATTACATGTTGTTGAAATTTCAACTGCATGTTTGAAATTTCAACCACTGCATGGTTGAAATTTCAACAACGGTAATTGTATAAAACTTCAACCACACGTGGTTGAAAATTCAACCAGATATTTCTAACAGTGTACGTGGGATTTTTTTCACCAAATTTTGTAGAAATGGTTGCACTTTTGAAAAAGGTTACGATTTTTGGCCAAAAAAAAAGCAAGAAATTGTTTATAAAAAAAAGTCAAAAATAAATCAAAAACCCCCTACGTAGTAAAGAATGTAATTGTAAAGCTACTGTGAACATTTTAGACTGATATGTGTAGCGGTCTTCAAGCAATGTTTCCGGTTAGTTTGAAAAAAGTGATTTCGAGAAAAGCGCGTTTAAAGTTTTACTAACAAAAAAATCCATGAATCTTGGCAGCGTTCACTGATTCACAGACACACCCATAAAAAAATAGAAAAATAAAAATAATGGAAATCAGCGCACCCTAGTTGACAACTGAGGAAACCTAATAACCATCCCACTTAACATATCGGCAGGTAAAAGAAATATAAAAGCCTTGGATCCAAGTGCGCCGCTAGAGCGCTCAGTGCACGCTTCGAGGCGCTGCGGTGAAATCAAGATTTCGACCTGTTAGCATTTTTTTGTTTGCAATGAGACCCAGTACACATGGTTTTTAGGCCCCTAAAGTACATTTTAAGCAAAAAAAAGAAATCGATTATTTGAAAATCCTAGAGTGGTGTTACCCCTTAAGTTGAGGTTGCGGTTGATAGATTATTCTTCCAAAACTTTGAAAAATTTCTGGTCAAAAAATAAATTTAATGTCATTTCCCAGTTCCCCGGTCCAGCGGTCACCCTGAAAAAGAGGACATGTCCGGTGAAATCCGGACGGATTGTCACCCTAGTTATGATAATTCATGACTAACATTTAATCTCCAATCATTCAGTTTTTCCCGAGGGGTACACAACTCCTGCAATCGGTGTACACAGTTCATTGCAATCACCCTGTTGTCACCTTGCAATCACTTCAATCGCATTGAAATTTTACATTGCAGTCATGCAATCGGTGTACACCGAATTTTAAAGTTATGTACCCCTCGGTTTTTCCCCTCTTCAGTGACTATTAAGAAAAGATTGGCTAAAAAAACCTGTAAGAAGATCTTCTTGCGTAGCGGTCACGCACCAGTGATTTCGAATAAAAGGATCGTGGTGACATTAACCAAGAGTTTATGAAAACGAAGAGGATGTCGTCCACCCGCAACTATCGACCGTCTCCAAAGAAACCCGTGGGTTCATCTAAAATGGAATTCTCCATTTCTCAACCCCCATATATGCGAATGGATTAGTGTGGGTTATACAAATTCTAATAGCGTAAATAGAGGGACGATGTATGTGTAATTGAATGTATGCGTGTGAGAGAGTGATGAGAAGTGTTCATAGAGTCTCTCTATTCAACTAAAGCAGCTTTTGATTCTCGAACTGTGTGGGCTGGGGGGGGGGGGGGGGGAGAATTGCAGAATTGTACGATTGCGTTGATGAATAAGAGAGTCAGTCGACAATGATTGTGGGAGACAAGAGAACATTCATAGAAACTCTACCCGGAGGACAGAACGCAGAGAAGCCAATTCAACATTCGCCCTCCCTTTACGAATGCGAGTGTTCATGACTATTTCCGAGGTCCACTGTTAATTCCGTTAACAGTTGCGAACATTGAATTTGAAACGCTCATCATTTTAAAATTTCCCACTAATCTAATCTAACGTCTACTAACTAATTCCTGGAATTATTAACCTTGTTAACATAGAATCTTTTATAAACGGGATAAAACAATACAATTTTCTATTGAAATTGAAAAAATTTCAAAATATTTGTTTGTTTTGAACCACAAAAAATAAATTTTCAATCCAAAAGGTAAAATTTACAAATGTCCGATCGAAAAGATGACTTTTTAACAAAACAGTTAAATATTTAATAAAATAGTTGATTTTTTAAACCAGACTCTTGGATTTTCAACCTACAAAGACGATTTTCCAACCAAATGGTCGAAAATTTAAACAAAAAAGAATACACTTTAACCAAAATTTGTTGCGCTTTCAAACAAATAATTTATTTTTTTAGCAGACGGTTGAATTTTCAACAAAAAAAAAAGATGAATTTTAAATATAAAATATTCTGGGATCCGAAAAGGAGAGTTTGTGTCCATTTTATGTCTAATTGAAAACTTGATTGATTCTTGTCTAGTAATAAAAAATATATAATTCTCAGAAATAGAAAATACAAAGTAAATAATTTACTAACTAGAATATTATATCAGGATCAAAACTTCATTTTTAAAATCCTCTAATGTTTCCTCGACCAATTTCTCATTTTCCCTGACCATTGATATATATTCAAAGACCAGAATCTTAATTTAGTAGAATTTTAAAAAGAGAATCTTTTATACATGGAATAAAGGAATTTCAAATTAAATTTAAAAAAATTCAAATTTATTATCCTTGACATGGTTGTTTGAAGAGCTTTCAATAAAAATTGTCTGACTTTTGCAAGATTTTTGTAAAATCCTTGATTTTTCCTAACCTACGGCCACCCTATAATTATAATACTACTACATCTGTAGTTAGGAATCTTCAACTCTCCTACTCTCGAAAACTGAATCATTGAGTAGTGTAGTGCTATACTGTCGTAATTTGAAAGAACACCGTTAAAAGCAATTCGGATAAGTCACCTGAACGCAGTTAACGGTAAGCGACTCAAGGGACTTATCCGAAATTCAGTTAACGATGTTCTTCCAATTAACGGTAGTATAAGACTATAAGCACTTCCAGTTTCAGTTTAAATTACACGCCTTCTATTGATTATTCCTCCAGTCCAGTCCATACCAGTCGATACTCGCCAAGATGACAAAAAACAGTTTCCTCAAATAACACATGGTCCGCTCCACTCAAGAAACCAGCTTCTGTGTTCAACCTACAGCCCTGTTAAAATCAAGCTCCTTAACGTCATTATTCCCTGATGCACCATCGTGTTACCATGCCATCGATCTGACGCGTTGCTCGACAGTTCTGACAGCTAGCGATTACTTTTGGTCATTATAGCATCGTCATGTCAGTACATTGATCAATCGAGTCTCCTCTACTCTTGGATTCAAGAGTGGCAATAGCCACCATATAGGCTAAAGAACGCCCAGTCTCTATGGTCTGTGGAACTGGATACCAGCTGCCGCCTTTCGACCGCAAGGGAGGACGAAACTGACCCTTGCCCGCCTTCGTTTTGTGCCTTCCTCATCCCCTCACCCACAACCAATAGCCTTAAAATGGTGTGACTAGGGCGACTAGGCCAACCAAGTCAAGGCTTTTCGGGTCGACGACCGACGAATATTGGGCTACCTTCTCCTGCCTTATGCCCTCCTAATCTGGATGTGTGGCTCGAAGCACTTGAGCGACTAACCCTTTTCTTCTGCAGCACTACATGCAAGTTCTCATATGGGTAAGTATCGCTATTGTAAACTCGACTATCAAGAGAATGACTGGGGTGAGTATTCTCATTGCTCTCATCGCATAGTACTTGCAACTTATTCTCGATACCAGTCACGTTATAGAGAAGCTACAGTCTGCACTAATGGAGCTATATATAGGCAGGCTATCCGCTATCGGAATGGGACGAGTTTTTCCTCCCTTGCGAATAGAGGAGGAGGAAACATAGAAAAGTTCGATTTTCCCGAGAATCTCATGCTGCTCTGATAGTGCCGGAAGGAGCCGATTGATTGGAAACGTCCGGAAGGATTTCACCTGATCGCCCTGACGCGATGCACCATGCCAAACCCAGAGGATGACAGGGTCCGATCATGACCTCCTGGTAGCAAAAAAAAGCGGGGAAAGTATTCTTCTGGCGAAAGTGGAAGGAAATTGAGAATTATTTTGGAGAGCCAAGAGCCGAAGAATCATCCGTTGTTTTAAAGAGTCTAGGTTTTTATTTATCGGAGGTAATTTATACATCATGCTAACTGGTGGACCATTTTTTAAAACTTGTATACTTATTTTGATTCTTGATGAATCCTGATGATTGATTACTCATTTAATATGTATTTAACATTTAACTCATACAGTAAACAAAGGATCCCAATCATTTTCTGATATAACTGTTATTCAGTATGGTGTGCAAAAAAATTTAAGACTGCATCGAATCTACACAAAGAAAAATAGTTCGAGAAACTTTACCAAACTCAGTTGGGTAAACTTGGAACCTCGCTTGGGACATATGGACACTTTTAATAAAGTTTCATTTCTAGTTCGGTAAAACGAAATTCGGTAATACTGCATTCACAAACATGAAAGTGTGACAAATTGATACGAATATCTTCCGAACTGTACTTAAATTAATAATGTACTTGATGGTTGACATTTTAATGCACATAATTGTAAAATATATGAAACATTAGATAAAGATTACTGAACAGTTGGGTAAAACGCGGTCGAGGGCTCGTTAGAAAATGTAAAACGTGGGTCAGTATAAGTCAGGAATATCAGGATCTGCCAGTGGTTGTTCGATTGTAGGTAAACCTTGTGATATTATAGTGTAATATAATAGACATTTGGGGTCCAAAGGATTTTTGAAAATTTTCGAAATTACGGGAGTTATGCCATGTTGAATTTTGGCATCACATTTTTTTGAAATATCTATATTTCTGAAACCATTGAACAAATTTCAATAAAAATTGTAGGTGTTGCAGATAAAAGTATACGCTTAACCCTTAAACGTCCCCTGTGTTTTAAAAGACGTAAGCGTCCCCTAGGGGTCTGAGGAGCCCCAGCCGAAAATTCGTTATGAAAACCAAGATATTTAATATTTTAAGCTGAGTTTTTTTTCAAATATACGTCAAAGTATCATCAATTAGATGCAACTATTTGAAAAATTGATTTTAAATTTTAAGATACTAAAAAAAAATAAAAATCTGGGGTAAAAATAACAATAATAAAAATCTGGGTAAAACGCTGGGGTCTAATTGACCACCAGGGGACGTTTAAAGGTTAAAATTAAAAATTCCAAAAAAATTTTGGTTTTCAATTTTGACCAAAAAAATGACCAAAAAAAGTTTGAATTCAGTTTCAGACAATTCAATTCCTTATAATTTCAAATTTAATTTTTAAAAAATGATGGTGACTCTTCTAGATCACGAGATTATGTAATTTTAGTAGGACCGTGCGTTGCTCATACCGCGCTGCTCTCCCAGTGTCACACAGTCGGGAAAGGGCACATTTTTGGACAAAACCGCCCGACACGTACCACTTATTTAAAGACTTTCAAATTTATTAAACTAATGAAAACGAAACTCATTTTTTCGTTATTTGCAATGATTAGCTACTTAAAATTACTTTTTACTTTTGTATGAAACACGACAGATACTAATAAGTAATTACAATTAGTCAAAAATAGTCGACTTTTAACAATTATTTAAATATTTTTTGTAAACAAATACACATTTCGACCATTTTTTCATGATTTTGTTGCGTAATCAACTAAGCCTTTTCATAAAATGATGTCAAAATGTGCAATTTGTCTATAGGAAATATTTACATTAAAATAAACAATTTTTTACAAACACTTTTTTAAACAGAATCTTGTAATTGGGAGCTTTTGACGCTATGCAAAACCTGACAGCCAGAGTTTTTGGCAAGAGAGTACTAGTTAATTAAAAAAAAAATTAGTCAATTAATGAATAAATGATCACAATGTGTATTTGTTAACAAAAATTGTTTATGAACTCCTTCGAATTCGAAATATAGAAACGTCCTAAACGAAAACGTGATCAGTGAGAGGCAAGGGGAACTCACTCAGAAAGCACCCCGATATGTGAAAGGCAAGGAGAAATCACTCAGAAAGCACCCCAATATGTGAGGGACAGGGGGAACTCACTCAGAAAGCACCCCGATATGTGAGAGGCCAGGGAAACTCGATTAAAAAGCATCCCGATATGCGAGGCAAGGGGAACTCACTCACACAGCACCCCAATATTTGAGAGGCAAGGGGAACTCACTCAGAAAGCATCCCGATATGTGAGAGGCAAGGGAAACTCACTCAGAAAGCACCCCAATATTTGAGAGGCAAGGGGAGCTCACTTAGAAAGCTCCCCGATATGTGAGAGGCAAGGGGAATTCACTGAGAAAGCACTCCAATATTTGAGAGGCAAGGGGAACTCATTCAGAAAGCACCCCGATATGTGAGAGGCAAGGGGAATTCACTGAGAAAGCACTCCAATATGTGAGAGGCAAGGGGAACTTACTCAGAAAGCACCCCAATATGTGAGAGGCAAGGGTAAATCAATCAAAAAGGACTCTTTTTTTTGTTTGTTAATGCAACCGACTCAAAATAATTTTGAGTCAGTTATTACATCGATTTATGTCAGGTTTCAATAAATTTGAATGTCTTTAAATAAGTGGTACGTGTTGGGCGGTTTTGTCCAAACATGTGCTCTTTCCCCACTGTGCCACACTGGGAGATCCATCAATTTTTTTTTTTAATTGTAGGTGAAATTATAAGGAATTGAATTGTCTTAACAAGAAAAGAGAAATTTTTTCCCTTCTTGACGAAAAACTGAATTGAAAATTTGTCTATACATTTTTTGGTCAAAATAGAAAAAAAAGTTTTGTTGGAATTTTTTATCAAAAGCGTATACTTTTACCTACAACACCTACAATTTTTATTAGAATTCGTTCAATGGTTTGAGAAACAGATATTTCAAAAAAATGTGATGCCGGAATTAAACATGCCGTAACTCCCGTAATTTTGAAAATTTTCAAAAATCCCTTGAACCCCAAATGTCTCTTATATAACACTATCATTTCACAAAGTTGACCTATAATCGAATAACCACTTGTAGTTCCTGACATTCCTGACGTATACTGACAAAAACATTCATATCTCTTTGGTGGAAAATGTATATAACTATTTTATCGAAACTTCAATTGTTTTGTTGAAAATTCGTCTTTTTTTTGGCAAAAAATTCATCTTTTTGGTTTGAAATGAACTTTTTTGTTGAAAAATTCATATTTCCCTATATTTAAAAATTAAACTATTTTGTATAAAATTAATCTATTTTGGTGAAAAACAAACTTTTCTGTTGAAAATACAACTGGTTAAAAATTAATCTTTTTTGGCTGAGGATTAAACTATTTGTTGAAAATTTACTTTTCAAATGTATTTAACTGTTTTTGATTTTCAATTAAAATCTTTTTTGGTTAAAATGTCAACTATGCATCACATTTTTCGTTGAAAATTTTGTTAAAAATTCAACGATTTGGTCCAATATTAAGAGGGAAAAACTACAGGCGCACGACTCACATTATTTTCTTTTTAAAATTGAAAAAACCTTTCTGAAAGGAAAAACCAAAATTGGTCAAGAATTGACTCCTGCAAGTTATTTTGAACCTCGTTTTTTGATTTCGTGGCCATTTTTCTACCTTTTCCTGATGGTAAACCGGCACTGGTTGACAGAAAAAAAAATAAACTAGTGAAAATGTATTTCTTCAGGATACAGAAAAAACGACCTAGGGTTCCACTGGATTTGTTATACGATCCTGAACTTGGTATCTCCTCGGTGCGTCAAGGTCACGCAGTTCAAGGTCTAAAAGAGAACCTTTTACAACAATGAGACGGTGAACCTTGCAACTGAGAAAAGTACTCGATTTGTAACTTTTACCCTCTGCATGCATATAAATGAAGTAGATCATACGCATAGTGGGTACATACATATGAATATTAATTACACTGCGGGTGACAACGCACAGGCACGCATCAGGATGAAGGAGGTATTCCTATACCCCGGCCGAATAAACCACTGCCCTTAATCCCTTCCTCTCATGGGACTCGAAAAAATTATCATCTTTCCGGATAACCTCAAAGACTCGATAAAACATCAATTTGTTTATTTAACCTGAATCCGCTAAAAATTAAAAGCACATCAGGTTTTGCTTGGAACTTGTGTACAGAATTAAGGATGTGATACGAGATGGGCATGGTATTCATATGAAAAAAATATTAATCATAATTTTATACAATATACATACTATGTTCTACCTACGTATTATTAGTATTACTAATAATTTAGTAACACTTTTCCTTGTGTGAAATATATGCAGAATTGAGGATACATGATGGGTATAGTATTTATATAAAAATATATTAATCATAAATTATAGTATATACATATACCGTGTTTACACATATCATTATTATTATTAGTAACACTTCCTTCTGCGTGCACTGTATGCAGAATTAATTATATGTTACGAAATGGGCATGGTATTTATATAAAAATATATCATTCATAATTTATATTATTTATTTATATATTAAATAAACAACTTTAAGAGGTAAATAACTCTAGTTTATAATGCGGAATGCACACCAGATTGAGGGCTCCTCATAAGAATAAAAATTAATTCATTTGAAACAAATTTCTTAAATGTTTAGTATTTTGGAACACAGAAACCCCTAAAGATAATTAGGTACTCTTGATGCAGTTGTCAACTGTCTGCAGCGTTTTTATCCAATTTTGATGATAAAAATATCCTTGGGATTTACTGTGGAAGGAAATTTATAAACGTCTTTTGAGGGATTTTTGTTGACAATGGGTTTTCCCAGTACTTTAGGGTCGGTCCTGAAAGTCAGTTGTAGCGGGAAACGGATGTGTCAGAGGCGGACCAACGACGCTTGCAGCATACCTTCTGCAACAGGCTGCTCTCCTGTTACGAATATGTGAATATATTTTATTCAACCCTTTCCCTTGGCTAGAGATTAAATTACTTCTATTTTTGGACACTCGAATCAAATTCCTCTTCCATTTCTGAACCTACTCGACATGTTAGACAGCCCCTAAAACCCACATTTTGCAACTAATACCTTTCCTTTCCTCATGCATTCTGAGCGTTCTGGAGTCACAGATGGCGCTCTTCGTCGCTCTCCTCTGTACTCTTCTGAAGCCTAAAAGTTCTCCTTCTGTAAAAGTGTATTAATTTATAATGTGTTTTGTTACTCCTAGATATATATTGTAAACTTTTTAAAGGATAATTATAATACTTCTTACATTTGAAATAGTTGAGTCCCATGTTTAAATGATTCATTCCTGAATATATAAATAAATATATCTCCAGCAAGGATTTGTTAAAACAATGTTTATCTCGTTATATTAAATAAATTTATTAACAAACTTGTTAATTCTCGTTTTTGATCTCCACTTTCATCATAAGAAATTAACGATATAATCTTAGGATCAGAGAAAATTGAATAGATATGAGAGTGTATTGACATTAAAAAGACGTTTCTGATAAAAGTGAAAATTTTGGGAATTCGGAAAGCATTGTCTGCGGTGGGTTAGTACGGCGGGAGAGCCGCGCGCACGAATTTCGTACAACCGCTTAGTACCTTCTGGTATCCTGTGATCGGGGGATCAAACCAATAGACTACCGATAGCCGTTCCAATTATCGACGCGATTGGAATCCTTCCCCTGCTTCGATGCCTCTCCTCTCTTCTCGTTATCTCTTTTGTCCAGCCATTTCCTACCCCCTCCCTCCATCTACCCCCCATTCTTCACACCCATTGATCCTCCAGGGTTAGGGAAACCCTCTTCGAACCACCACCGCATTTTCTCATAACATAATAAATACGCTATAGAACTTTGTCAATTCTTTGTACAAGGAAAAAGTAGTTGTTCAGGATTTAAGTTACTGTCCATGAATCTTGGATAACAGAGTTTTATTGTCACTAGTCTTATAAAATTCAAGTGACTTTTCACTAAATAAGGTTCACTTTTCTTGTACAATTTAATGGAGCTTACTCGAAATGTATAAGAATGTGAATAATTTTATGTGACTCCGGTGCATTTACGTGTTTTTATGCGACAGGTTGTACATTACAATACAGCGGAATATCATTCTTCATACACTCCGCTGTATCGTAATGTTGAACATTACGATACTGTAGTCTGTACGGCCTGTACGCTGACGCAACAAAACTTGTAAATGCACCGTCGTCACACAAAATAGTATATATGTTGTGGGCAAAGCTAGGATTGACCGGTCGTTTCACAGATTGCCCGAGCGGTGTCGGGCAATGTACGAAACACTGCTTTACTTCGGGCTTTGCCCGAGGCATCCTTGGTCAATCTGCGGAGTGCTCCTGTCGCAATGGGCAATGTACGAAATAACAAAACTATTTTTGATTTGTATGTATTTTGCTCATTCTTATGCCGATTTAACATTCTTAACAAGATTCGATTTGTTAAATTATATAATTTTCATTCATTTTATACAAATAATATTTAAAATGAATTAAAATTATATATAATAATTATGATAAAAAAAATAATTAATAAATTTCATGCGAACCCTTAAGCAGATGAAAAAAAAGTTTGAAATATTACTGATGGAGAATTCGAATATTCCCCATGACTTTCTAAACAATTATTAATTGTTTAAACAAATGTAACTTATTTGGACAATTATTTATTCCCAAAAAATGTAAAAAATAATCGTATTTTCTGATTGAAATGTTTATAGTTTGTCATTGTTTGGAGTAGTAATTTTTTTTAAAAACATTATGTAATTATTTACACAATTACTTATTGTTTATTCTCAAAATTTCTAAAAATTAACCCAGAGATGTCCAGTTTTTTCTCAAATTGGTATCCTTTTCGATTGTTTGAACAAATAAAGTTTGAACAATTGGTTTTTCAAAAATATTTTTGAAATCGTATTTTCTGAATCTGCTTAAAACTTTATGTTATTGTTTATACAATTAATTATTATTTTTTTTCTTCAAATTTCCTTCAAATTGAGTATGGATGGTTTACATCTTCTTTCGCGCATTATTAAATAAATCATGAAATTCATAATAAAATTTAAATAATAAAAGTGTATTTATCATTGCTTTTTTCATATTTTTACAATCTTACTCAATTATATTATAGAAAAGCACATTCACTAATGCAAATTATGATTCAAGTTTCAACAGATTGCTTTTTTATATTTTCATACTCGTTCTAAATATTAAAAATATATATTAAAAAGTATTTACGAAAATAATTTCATGTTTAATATTTTATATTATTGATCCACATTTTTTAATATAAAACTGCTTGAACGAATAAAAATTGTTTGAACAATGACACGACGTTTTTAACAGAATTTACTACTCCTCGAAATCATTGAATATTATGTTTAATTCAGATAATACGATTTAAGAAATATTTTTGGAAAAACAATTGTTTGAACAAATTATATTTGTTCAAACAATTAAAAAATGGTTAATATATTCTTTCTATACCCTATACAGTCAGAAAAATAATTATATATTTTTTATTTTATTTAAAGTTATCGAAAAAAAACTGCTTAAGCAAATCAAAATTGTTTGAACAAATAGAGGATTATTAAAAATTAAAAGATATGTATCAAAATTATATAATTATTCAACAAAAAGTAGCATAGGATACCAATTTGAGAAAAAACTGGACATCTCTGGGTCAATTTTCAGAAATTTTGAGAACAAACAATAAATAATTGTTTAAATAATTACATAATGTTTTTCAAAAGAATCACTACTCCAAACAATGACAAACTATTACATTCAAATCAGAAAATACGATTATTTTTTACATTTTTGGGGGATAAATGAATATTTAAAAAAGTCAATTTGTTTAAACAATTAAAAATTGTTTAAAAAGTCATGAAAATATTCAAGTTGTCCATTAGTAATTATTTCCATGAAAAAGTTGACGGAAATTGCTAAAAAGTGACAATAATACGTAACAATGTAGTTTTTTTATTTTTGGGTTATTTGCATATTTTTGTATTTAAATCAACATACGGTAATATTCGTTATTTTGTTTCAATTTTAATTTACAGAATTTTATTATATTCCTTGAAAAGTTCTTCACAATTGTATTCGTTACGTTTTTCTGGAAATTATTAAATTAAAAAATAATACGGAATTGTGAAGAATCTTTCTTGCTTTCTTAAAGCAGAAGAAAAAACGCATGTACGAATCAATATTGTAAGATAAGAATGAAAATTTGAATAAT
The DNA here is from genome assembly GCA_932178445.1 of Andricus quercusramuli. Lineage (NCBI taxonomy): Eukaryota > Metazoa > Arthropoda > Insecta > Hymenoptera > Cynipidae > Andricus > Andricus quercusramuli. Next base: position 14,672 of record CAKNXH010063163.1, read on the forward strand.
AATTTTTGCATATATTGCAATAATAATTCATACCTTTTTTTTTAATCTGCTTAAGGGTTCGCATGAAATTTATTAATTATTTTTTTGTTATATGTAATTTTAATTCATTTTAAACATTATTTGAATAAAATGAATGAAAATTATACCCAATTTTTTCACTACATATAATTTTTCTGCCGGGTTATATACTATAATAGATCTATAACAGGTCGAATCTTGTTAAGAAAGTTAAATCGGCATCAGGATGAGTAAAATACATACAAATCAAAAATAGTTTTGCCATTCCGTACATTGCCCATGGCGACAGGGGCACTCCGCAGATTGACCAAGGATGCCTCGGGCAAAGCCCGAAGTGAAGCAGTGTTTCGTACATTGCCCGACACCGCTCGGGCAATCTGCGAAACGACTGGTCAATCCTAGGTTTGCCCGCACTCCGGGCTTTGCCCACAACATATATATATATATATATATATATATATATATATAATTAAAAACAAAGTTAAACAACCACCGCAGGGTACCACTAAGAGCAACCGCCATCTTGAAAAAATGTCAATGGCCCCCAGTAGAACCGCGGTAAAATACACCTATGGCCACGTCTCACATCCGTGAGATGGGTGGTCACAGGGCACGACGAAATCACAACGACAGGCCGGCGAAACCCTCGTGTGTCTTGAGGACACGAAGCGACCCAAGGATGACAGCTTTCTGCATCCATCTCGCAAGAGCCTTGGCATATTTTTGGCACGCGGGTATGGCTTTAAGGTTACGAACCAGCGATAATTTCACACCTCCGAGAGCACCTATCACAAGAACAATCACTCGTACCGAATATTTTGGGTACAGTCGAAGCAGCTCTCTTTTAAGGTCTTGATATCTCTCCTCTTTTTCTTTCTCCTTTGCAGTGATGTTGTATTCGGATGGAGCCGAGAATTCGATCACGAATATAGTTCGTTTCTCGAAGTCTTGGAGAACAATGTCAGGCCTCGAGTGCGCAACGGAGACTGCTGCCCGAAAATCGTAGTTCCAGAAAATCTGGCACTTCTCGTTTCTTAAATTTCTTAAATTTCAAACAACTATTTTTTCCGTGTAACAGGATGAATCAAATGCAGTTGGCCCCAGGGACGGACTGGGACATCAAGGCGGCCCTGGCATTTTGTACCTAACCGGCCCTTTTCCGGAGTGGCTTCTAAAAAAAAAATTACTATTACTATTAGGAGACACATCCATAAATTACGTAACATCTTTGGGAAGACTGGGTTTGGCAAAATGATACTATAGATAATTTACATGGTTGGAGGGGGAAGGGATAAGTCCCATGTATTAAAAATTTACAATAAAATTACAATAACGTTATATAAAGACTGCATATCGATATAATGATATTCGTATATTTATTTTTTTCTATTATTCTGCGAAAAAATAATATCCATAAAGACAAGATTTCTTCACAATTTTTGAAAATAATATAGAATTTTCCAAAACTGTGAACTACCCGCAAAATTATTCCAATTTTTTAAGCTTATCGAATTAGGTAAGATATGTTCAAAGTATTTTTAAGGAACTTCAACTGATTTTACGGGATTTTATAAGATTTGTGAGGATATCAGTAATTTTAGAGAATTTTAAATATATCTCAAGCTATTATTTCAAAAGATTTGAAATAATTTTGCGGATTCAAAGAATTCCAAGGAAATTTCAAGAAATTTATTAAGTTTCAAGGAATTTAAGAATTTTAAGGGATTCAGAAAATGTCATGTGGTTTTAAAACATTTGCCAAAATTTCAGAAGACTTGGAATAATTTCATAGGACCTGTAAGAGTTTCAGGATATTTTAACAGAAGAATCTTTTTGAATGGATTTTATAAAATTTCCAAGGATTTCAGTAAATTGAAGGGATTTTAAAGGCTCTCTATAAGTCTATAAGGTATTTTAATGAATTTCCCAGCATCTCAAAAAGATTTGGAGAAATTGTGCAATATTTCAAGCTATTTCCTAGGATTTTAACAAATTGGTTTGATTTTTAAGAATTTTAGGATATTTTAAAAGATTCCAATGAATTTTGAAGAGATTAAATCTTCATCTGCACTACGTACCCGTGCAGAAATTTGGAGAAGGATCTAGTAGGGCTCTCGCTAGTTTCCTCTCTAATCGGGCTCTAGTGGAGAAAACTAGCGAGGGCCCTGTCAGTAACGTAACGCTGTGGCCACGAGGGCCCTACTAGACTTTCTAGTAGTGTTCTAGTAGGGGTCGCCCTTCCACAACCCTACCAAAAAAAAGTGACCCTTACCAGGTTCTTAATTCTTATGGTGGTATTTGTTCATTCAAACTAGATTTGATTGACATATTATAAGAATTGGTCTACTAATATGTAAATCTGATCTAGTATAAATAGGTCTTCAAACAATTTCAAATAATATGTAGTAAGACGAATGCCCAGTAAATCATATATGAAATTTCCACGAATCTTTAATATTTGACTATTGTTTAAAACAGCCGCATTTTTTAAACTTGCAATCTTAAGGCACGTCAAATTCCTCGAAAAAACTCTAATATACTTATCCACTACATTTTTAAAGAACATTGACGCTTAGAGGTTAGGATTATAGTACTCCACTACACAACTTCACTATTTTTCAACGTTCAAAAATGTGATGCCTTCACTTCTACAAACTCATAATATATTTTTATTTTCGCCAAAATAATCCACATTCAAAACTTTAATAAATATTTAGTCCAATTTTAATGATTTTTATCTCTCATGGACATGTGACTATGCGAGGCAGGCTGGCAGGAAACTTCTCTCATGACGTCAGACAATCCGCGTCACCTGTGGCGTGCACTTACTTATTCAAAGCTAGAAATTGTCCACTGGAGCCTGATAGGGCCTCCATCACTTTGTTCTAGACTATAGACATTCTGGTCGGGCCCCATCAGAACCCAACATCAAACGTAATTAAAATTTTTTCGAACAAAAACACCTTTCGGTCAAAAAATAATAATAATTGAAAAAGTTATCTAATTTTGTGTAAAAACGGAATTTTGCTTCCCCATAAAGGAAGGTTTGTAATGGTAACATTTTCCAAAAATTTTAAATTCATTTAATTAAAGTAATTAAACCCTCCCTAATTTAAAAATGTCTATGTACAATGTTCTAAGCAATTGTCCGAATGTGTGCGTGTGTGGATATGTGGATGTGTGTGTGGATGTCACGTTTTTTTGTGAACACGGTAACTAGAAAACGGTTGCAGATAAATTGATGAAATTTGGAGAACTTATTGTCCTCACTAATATCTTGAAACTGACCGAAGAAATTCTAAAAATATTTATTGCATGTTTTTAAAGCACTCAATAATATTTGAAAAAACGGGTTTTTATAGTAAAACTTTTTTTATTAGCATAATTCAAAGTTGATGCAAAAATATCAAAGATTCCTTGCTTCGAGACGAATCGATTGACCCATAATATCAATACATTTTATTGAAGCTTCAATAAAATGTATTGATGTTATGGTAATTTATATATTTTGAAAATCGGTTTTTTATAGTAAAACTTTCTTCATTAACATAATTTAAAGTTTATGCGAGAATAGAAAAGATTCTTTGGTTCGAGACGAATCGATTGATCTATAATTATTATTATACCATTAAGCCATGTCCCTTTCGAGGTAGGCGTGACTTGCTCGGTTGGAAATTAGTGAAATAGGTATATAGGTATGAGGTAGATCGGTATATGGGTACAGGGTAGATGGGTATATAGGTGTTAGGTATAGATGATTTAGATTGATCTGGAGTTATCGTGTTATTTATATAAATGACACGTTCACTCCGCAACACTGCTCCGACCCAGGTTGCTGATCAATCTCTCTAGCGATCACCCCAAGTGAGGAGCCTCACAAAATTGTTATGTATGGTTCCCCACTTGGGCCCATTAGTATCCAAGGTCTTTGTTTCAGGCATCATTCACTCTATCGTCACTCTGTTTATAAACTATTTGTCGCCACACATTTCTGTCCTGGCATACTACTCTAGCTTCATTCACGTCCATGCTTTTTTTCATGCAGGCTCTTGTATTTCTATGGCTTCTTATGTCTCTTCGTATTAGTGTCTCATTCACAGATTCTAACCATTCTTTCGGCGGTCTACCTCTGGGCATTCTGCCATTTACTTTACCTTTATACACTTGCTTGGTCAGTCGTTAATCTTCCATTCTTTCAAGATGTCCGAACCACCTTAGCTGATTTCTTTCCCATATGTCAACTAGTGTCTCCCCTGTACCACATTCTTTGAGGATTGTCTCGTTTCGTACTTTGTCCATCAGTATTTTCCCGCATATTATGCGTAGAGGTTTTATGCCGATCGCGTCGATTTTACTCCTGTCCTTTTCTTGACAGGTCCATGTCTCGCTATACCGTACACGGAAAAAATAAGTCTTGGAACATTTCGTAGATTAGTGCTAGACTTCAGGACGGGCCATCATTTTTATGAAGTCTCGTATACTTTCTATAAAGTGGTCATACATTTTCATGGAAAAATAAAGAAAAGTCATCGAAGTTTTCAAGCGCAGTCAAGAAACAACAGGCTTGTAATTCTTATGAGACAGTTTACAAAAAAAATATATACAGTCATGAAGTGGCTATAAAATAACTTCATATTTGCAAAGACTTGAATTGAATAAGTGCGTGATTCAAAAACTAAGAACTCGAACGCAAGTCAGAAAAACAGTCCATGACTGTCTGCGAGAATTTTCAGAGGCGCGCTCAGTGGGGCTCAGAGACAAATTCACATTGGTATGATTAAAGTAGACACTGGTCAAAAAAGAATTTTCCGTGGAAAATTATATTTTTCCATTAAAAAAAAAATTGTGTAATTAACTTGTTATGCAAAGTCAGTCTTGCAGCAAGTTGTCTAATTCGCAGTCCTCACTAAAATTCTTTTTACACGGCCACGCAGTTTTCAGCTGTAGCAGAACGCCAAGATTTTTTACTGTGTTTTCAGCCCGATCGATTAGCCGAGGGGATTGCGCGGTTAGGAATGAGTTGCGTTAGTCTCGTGTCTAGGATAGGTAGTTCGAATCCCCGCAGCGTGCGTCCGATTTTTTAGAGCGTAAAAAGCGAGCGATTGATATAAGTAATAATTGTGTGTGTTATAATAATATTTAAATGAATATATAAGTTGAAGATAATAATATTATAAATTCAAAAAATAATTTTTTATTTGTTATTAGCATAAATGGCTAACTTGACAGTCTACGAACCCTTCCTTAACTGTCTTTGAAAATTTAATATTGGAGTGTTGAACGGCTTACAAATTTTTCTGTGATATTTTTTTGATGGAGTCTAGGAGTGCTTCACTGACTATACTGGACGCAATTTAAGAAGTCTTTTATTTCTTCAAGCACTATTTGCATGATTTTCCAATACGGCGATATTTTCAAATTATCAAATGCTTTTAGACCTATCCTAAAGTCACAGACTCGGTCGATGAAAATTTCCAGCACTTTTTTTTCCGTGTATAGTACAGTCGGTACGAAAATAGAGTTATGTATGGCCATTTTAGCTTTTTTTGATATGTTTTTATTTGTGAGGATGGACCCTGCTCTACCGATAACCTGCTTACCCTTATTTATGCGCCTATCTAATTCCCCATCTATTTTTCCGTCGCTAGTGAATAGACTACCTATAGATATACGTACTTGTTAACTTGTTCTAATCTCTCATCATTTAGGACAATGTTGCATATTGTTTTCTCACTTTTTCCCTCAAAGACCATGACTTTCGTTTTATTCACGTTAATTTTGAGGTCCATGTTCTTCATGCTTGTATTAAGTTTATTCAAAATTCTTTGCAAGTCTTCGACTGATTCTGCCATAACAATCTTGTCATCTGCGAAAGCCAACTCACGTATCTTGACGGTTTCGAGATCTATACCTTTTTCGTCGAAGAGGGCAGTTCTTAGACACTTATCCATGAATATGATAAAAAGCCACGAGGACATAACGCATCCTTGCTTCACGCCTTGCATAATATCGAACCAGTCACTCAGTTTCCCATTTACCCTTACACTCGCTTTATCACCTGTATATATTGTTTTTATTGCTTGTAGGAGCCCTCCATTCACTCCATACTCTTTAAGGACTTCCCAAAGTTTACTTCTATTTACCGTGTCGAATGCTTTTTCTAGGTCAATAAATGCACAGAAAACTTTCTTTCCTACTCTCAAGCTTTTTTCTGTGATCTGACTTAGGCTAAATATCTGATCTGTACATGATCTTCCTGGCATAAATCCACTTTGGACTTCACATATCTTCTCTTCTGTAATTTCCATTACCCTACGAATAAGTATTTTTGAGTATATTTTACTTACGGTACTTAGTAGGCTGATACCTCTGTAATTACTGCAGTTGATTTTATCTCCCTTTCTTTTATATATTGGTACAATAATCGCGTTTCTCCAATCGTCTGGGACTTCTCCTGTCTCGAAACATAAATTTATTAATTCGCACAACCTGTGAAGTATGTACTCGCCACCGTGTTTAAGCATTTCAGCGCTAATATTGTCTATACCCGCAGCCTTACCGTTTTTCAAGTTCTTAATTATATCTCTGACCTCAGTGACACAGACTTTTTCAATTGGGTTTTCTAGTGCATTATGTTCTATGTCGCAGTTTTGTTGCCATATATCTTCACCTCCTAATAGTTCTTTAGACGAGTCTTTTAAAGCGTCTACTATCCCGTCTATATCATATATACTCTGTTCGCCGAGAGAACGAATTTGGTCGCGCAAGTTTTTATGAGAGAAGGCGTCGAAAAATTTTTTTTCGTTCGGTCGACAGCCAATCGCTGTTAAAGGAGAACACAATTTTTTTCAAATAGACTGGCCCAAGTTTTTTCTGATGGCCAGATGAGCGGACCGAACGTGACAGTTACAATAGGCCATAAATATGAAGGGACTTTCCAGCCAAATACTTACGCCTACGATTCCCCTTTTTCGACAAGATGCGCGCAGAGAACGAAATTTCGTCGTTTCAGAAATTCATTCTCTCGCTGAACAGAGTATAGCATTTCGCCTTTACTGTTTCTCATGCTAGCAAACTCTGTACTTTTACTTTCCTTCAAGTGTTTATATAATAGTTTCATAATTCCTTCAAAGCAGTTTTTTATTTTGTTCTCTTCTTCTGTTCTGATTTTCTCTTTACTCTCTTTGACTAGTCGTTTAACTTTCCTATTTTTGTGTCTGTAATCATTTTTAAGTCTAGTTCTCTCCTCATCGCCAAGACCTGTCATGTTCAGCGTTTTATTGTGTGCTTCTTTCTTTTCTTTTTGGGCTGCTGCAATTTCATCGTTCCACCAAGCATCGCCATACTTTCTTCCTACAACCGCCGCACAGTGGACCTTTTTTGAAATTCTGTCTCAAAATCGTAGAACTTTGGACCGGAATGATCTAGAGGGATATTTTTTTTTTTTTAATTAAAGAAAAAACCTTCCCAAATATAGAAAAATTATAGAGAAAGTCAAACAAAAAAATTGTGACCTCGAAAATCTGGGTTGAAGATGGAATTTTTGGCAAAAAAAATCGTTGATTGAATACCAAAAACGCTTAGATTTTATATTTTATGTGCTATACATGTTCTTATATAGATTTTTGCATGCATAATAACACATAATAACAAGCAAATATATGTTCCGACTATTTTTTTATTTGATTTTATTAAGGATATACTTTAAGAAATATATCATACTCGTATGATGGACACATGGTTGATAAGTCATATAACTTCGAGAAAATAGCGAAAAAATTGAATTCTGGGTTTTTTTTATCGTCTAAGTTATTCTGACCTGATAAGAATGATTTAAATTACCTTCTCACTGTACAAGTGTAAATCTACGTACACTTGGAAAATTTTTTACCTTATTTAGATACAAAAAATTTTTTTTTTTGTGAAATAAAGATAAATATATCACTTTTAGATATTTTCTTATAATCCAAAATCAATAAAAATGATTTTAATATCGACCTTCTGCATATATTATTGATGTAACATATTGAAAATATATTATTCTTAACGTATATCAGACATTTCATGGTCAAATAGTTGAAAAAATTGCCGTAACTCTAAGAAAATAGCGAAAAAGTCCATTTTTTTAGATATTTTGAAATTTAAAGGTCACTTAGGTAGGGTAAAAAAAATTTCAATCCTTTTTTGCTATGTAATTGCAAATTCACTTACTTGAAACTAGTTTTCCTAATAATTTACATACCGAAAATTAATTTTATTGTCAAATAAAGAGCAATATATCACTTTTAAATATTTTCTTGTAATTCAAAGTCAATGAAAATTATTTTAATTTCAACATTCTTTATATATTATTGTTTTAAGATATTGCAAATATATTCTAATTAACGTTTATCATATATTATATGGTCAAATAGCCAAGAAATTGACCATAAATCTAATAAAATAGCGAAAAAGTCGACTTTTTTCGATTTTTTGAAACTTCAAAGTCAATTAGGGAGGGTAAAAAATATTTTAATGGAATTATCGCTATACATGTATAAATCTACTTGCTTTGAGCTATTTTTATCGATAATTTAAATTTGAAAAAAAAATTTTTTGCTGTTTTAATTTGAAGAAATGCTTCGTTTTTGTGATTTTTAGCTATATCTACGATGCGGAGACAGAAGGAATTTTTTTTTTATGAAACTTTAGGGGAGTGTTTTTGACTCCCAAAAGAAATTTTTCATTGCTATTAGAACTTCGCGCAAACAACTTTATTTTTTTCGATACGCCCTAATATATAATATATTATATTTGTATACAATATATGCTGAATTTCTGACGAAAACACACAAATCTAACCTAAAGTGGTTGAAAATCCTTAGTTATATTTTAACTTAAATGATTTTCATTTGAAATAACCGATTTCTGGTAAAAAGGGTTAACATAACCTTAAAGTGTTCTAAAATTGTAAATCTTCTTTGAAACCTTTATCGATATTTCCGGTGAAAATCACTAACCTATAATTGAAAAAAATTTTAAGCTTCTTTGAAATCAAATGATTTTTTATTAAAAATACCGATTTTTCACTAAAAAGACCGATTTTTAGTGTAAAACACCAACATAACCTGAAATGGTTAAAAGTTCTAAATCTTCTTGGAAATGTTCGAAATATAATTTATTTTAAGCAAAGTTATTGGTTTTAAATTTAATGACATCTGAAAAATACCGATTCCAGATGAAACACGTCAACATAAGCTACAGTTGTCGAAAAATGGTGCATATTCTTTGAAATCTAATAATTTTTCATTAAAAATACTAATAATTTCCAACGGAAAACACAAAAATAAAATAACAGAAAATTATTAAGAATTGTAACTCTTGTTCAAAATCCAATGACTTTCCTACAAGATGACCGATTTTTTGTGTGAAAAACGTTAATGTTACTTGAAACTTTTCAAAAATTTGCTATCCTATTTGAACTATAGTGATTTTTGTTTGACAACGCCAGTTTTTGGTATAAAACGATAAACTAACCTAAAATTGTTAAAAATCGGTAATCTTGATGATTTTTGTTTAAAAATGTTGATTTTCTATTTTAAAAAAAATTACACAACCTTAAATTTTAAAGAAATTTCGAGTCTATTATTTTTTATTTAATTGCTTAAAAGTAATATGAATATTCAGAAAGCACCATTTGTTTTAGGTAAAAATCATATGATTTTCATTCAATTAAAATTTATAAAAGCTCATTCTACTCCTTGAAAGGCCCTTTACCATTCTATTCGTCACGTTTTTATTAAATACCATATAGTAAATTGTTTTATTTGGAACATGACTAAATAAAAATAATTATACGTATTATTTTTAAATAAAATAACTTCCATAAAAACGAGACGAATATAATTGTAATCTGCATTCGGAATGCGAGAATGAAAATCCTGACGCTGCTCACTGCAAAGGTGACATCATTGGAGTAACAAATTGCGAATTAAATGAAAATTTGCAGGAGTTGTATTTAATGAATTTAGCACAGATATTTTTGAAGTTGGAAGCTGAATTCCTAGTACCTGCTTCAACTGTACAGTTTTTGGTTACCCAGTCGCAAAACATTGATTCTTTGAGAATGAATGTTATTAAAAGTCAGTTAAGACACCAGCTTTCAAGCATAGAAGTTCCTGATTTTCAAGTATAGGAAGTTATTGAGCAGGTTTTGAGCAAAGATCCACTTATTGCTTGTAATTCAATACTGCAAACAAATTAGAAAAGAAAAAAATTGTACAAGGGAAGCTTGGCATATGTAGCTCCGGAGGCTATTTTTCTAGATGACAAGAAAAAAAAGCACTTTCATTACGTTCCTACTATGGAAACCCTAAAAGCTATGTTCAAGGATAAGTCACTGGAGATTAATTTAATTAATAGGAAAGCAGCAAGAACAGACGATCTTGAGGATTATATTGACGGGAATGTTTTTTAGTCTAATCCAATATTCACTGAAAATCCTACTACTTTTTGGATAATCCTATATCAGGACGCTTTTGAAGTAGTCTGTCCTATCGATCCAGCTCGTGTAAAATATAATATGGTTGCTGTTTATTTAATGTTGGGGAATCTACCGGACTACGTTCGAACCCACATTAACACGATTCAGCTTGTCGCTCTGTGTAAGGAAAAGTACTTTAATTATGAAAAATTTTACGGGACTACTGTCAAGGAGCTGCTGATAATTGAAAATAAGGGTGTTGAAGTCTCGCCAATTAAATTCATTAAAGGGTCAGTTGTTTTTATTTTTAACGACAATTTGGGTATTCACGTACTCGGAGGATTTGTAGAAAACTTCAGCAACACCAAGTACTACTGCAGATATTGTTTGATAACTCGCAGAGAGTGCTGGCCAGAATCAAATACTTTAGTGGATAAAGGAGAAGAAAAAGAAGCTGACGATGTTGGTGATGATGACGCAAATAGCGGCACACATATTCTGACGAGCGAGACTGAAGAGGAAGAAGAGGTTTCGAAATCGGGAAGTGTTGACGACGAAGATTCAGGTGAAGAATCTGTTGCAGAAAATGGTTCTGTGACCGATGAAGAAGAACCAGAGCAGGATACTGAGAGTGCTTCTTCGAAAATCAGTTCTGAAGGAGAGGATGAAAGCGGTTCAGAGGTCGAGAGTGGTACTTATGAATCTGATTGCGATTACATACTCATTGCTTACGAACGCAAGACTGTCGATTCGTACAAGGAGTCCCTGAGGAAACAGAAAATTGAAGAAACGCATTGTGAAGGAGTAAAATTTGACTCCGTATTCAATCGCCTACGCGGATTCCACGTCAGCAAACCTGGTCTACCGCCCTGTTTTGGTCACGACTTACTTGAGGGAGTCGTGGTCTATGATTTGTGTCTCATGATCATGAACTTGGTTTCGAAAAGGTTTTTTTCTTTGCCGTTCCTTAATCAAAGAATTCAATTTTAAAAATGTTCCAGCTATGATCAAAGAGACAAACCAGTCACAGTAGCTCAGAAAGGGAAGAGAATTGTTGGTGATGCTTGGCAAATCTTATAACTTTGCTTCGTCTTTTTCCTCTTCTTGTGGGTTATAAAATCCACACGCAGATGATGAAGTGTGGCTTTGTATTCTGAAACTCACTGAAATAGTAGAGCTAGTATGTGCACCGGAAATACACAAGTCTTACATTTCGTATTTGAAAATCATCATTGACGAATATCTCAGCATGAGAAAGAGACTGTTTCCATCTGTCAAACTCCGACCAAAGCATCATTTCTTGACCCATTACCCTGAACTAATATTGCAATTCGGTCCATTAATAAAAGTTTTCACTGTCCGTTTTGAAAGTAAACATACGTACTTCAAGAGAGTAATGAGGGTTATCAAAAACTATAAAAATGTAACGCAGTCCTTGTTAGCATGAACTCCTTCAAAGCTTGTTGCGTTCGGGTGCCGGGCTAAGGTGCGAGTTACAATTGAATGATGAGAGTGAGTTTTACATTCATCATTATTCGGAAGCTCTCCAGCGAGTTATAAACAATTCACATTTAGTAGGAAAACTCACTGAGTGTTCTAGTGCAGTGTTCCGAGGAACCCACTACAAAAAAGGGAATGTTGTTGCGATAAGACAAGAGGCTTATCAATACAATGTTGAGATGGGAAGAATAGCCATACTATTATGCAATAATGAAGAGCGTCTATATACCTTCTGCTTGAAGTCTTGGAGGCTACATTCCAGCCGAGGCTTCGACTATATGAACTAGGAAATATTGTGCGATATGAGTGTCTGTCTATAATTGGAGACCAACTAGGATATGATTCTCTTCATATTTACAAGCAAGACGTAAAATCTTATATGAAAATCAAGCACGCACTAGCTTCAAGTCCGTCATGCTAGGATATAAATAACCTTACAGGGCCACTGAACTAGTTAAAATCCAAGTTTGCAACAAACATTACGGCCAAAAATATTCCAATGTTTTCTGAGACTTTCCAAAATTGCCTAATTCCTTGGCCCTGTCACTGTATAATTTTTAATCTGTTTCATTATGTTTTTTTTTTCAATTTGACCCATCTACTAAGTTCTCTAAATTAAAGAGCAAAAACTTGCCTATTTTTTTACAATATTCAAACCGTGACTGTACTTGATATATTTTATCTCCTTAATTATCTTTGAGCGATGTGAGTGGTTTAATACTATACTCAGTGCAATGTGTCATTTCCGTATTTCACATTATAGTCTAAACTGTATTTTTCAGATCAACTATGCCGATTTTCAATGTTACCTGTCAAGGTGGAAAGAAGAGGCTTAAAAAACATTTATTAGCTTAATTTAATTTTTTATTCATATACAAATTATTTTAAACTGTTTTTTATCAATTGTTTGAAAAAACCGAACCGTTCAAACAACCCCTGTGAAAGCAACCCCAGCAGAATTGATATCCTCTGAAATTCAATTTACTTAACTACATTGTACTTAATTCACAGATTGTTCTCGAGGAGGACGGAAAGGAAGTAGAGGAGTATGAAACTCTGCAAAGTTTAGCGGATATATACAAAACTGGTCCAGTGCAGCTGATGATGCTGCCCGATGGTGTAACGTGAGAACCAGTTCCAAAAAGGGTGCCGCTTAACCAAATTCAATCAGAAAAGCATAAAGACGGTAATAATGATATTTACTGTAAATACAAATATCTCTTAATTTGTCAGAAAAAATAGTCTTAGGGTTATTTTCACTCAGAAAGCACTCCTAATATCAATATAACTTGTACCTTAATGGAAAAATTACTCTTTACAGCGGAACAAAGAAGAAACTTTTCTCCGTCCACTCCCACATCGAGTCGGAATGTCAACAGAGATTCTGCAGCTGCTGCTTCGCCAGGCCAAATGAACCCACCTCTTCCGTGGGATACAATAGTCCCAACAAATTTCCAAGACAGCGCAACAAATCCTGTTAGGACTAGAGCTTGAGGTCAACAGGAACGTCGCCAACTACATGTTAAATGTACTAAATGATACGAGGTTCACAACTGTAGGTCGTATGGCTGAAATCGTCGTTAAAAAATTTCCGAAAGCGTACGAGAATAAAGTTTGGATAGACGAGAAGAGCGCATTATCAAATGGAGCCAAGGATTTGACACTTCGTATCTACGACTGTATTTGATATGTAAAACTACCTTCTTAGAAAAGACAGCGCAAGAGGACGATGGATGACACAGAGGATGGCACTGACAATCCAACAAATATCCTGACGCCGCATAGATATGGCAAAGACCAAGATACCTACGGCTGCGTCACTTATGAGCCTCTTCTTCCAGAAGATGAGTCGATTTCAAGTCAACAGGACAAAAAACTAGCTCTCCTTCTAAACTTCGCAGAACAAAAACTTGGAGAGCATGCAGTATCAGATCTCTTGGCAGCAACCTACGCATCCCAAAAGAGCAGGAAGATTTGAGTCTGAATGACTTCCTTAGTGATCACTGGCCTCACTTAAAGCTAAGTCGCATTTCTTGAACCATGCCTCTACGGCCTACGCACATTGGTAGAGATGTTCTAGCCGTTTGGGGAGAGAAAGTAGAAAAAAAACTTCCTGTTATCCAAGCCTATTTCAGTGACTACAGCAGGAAGTACGGGCGGATGAAAAATATACCAAAGATAGCGAGAGAAGTACAGACTGAATTGTGGAAGGTGAAAGATGCATGCACACAACTGCAAAGCGACCTGCCAAAAACGTTAGCGTTTCTAAAATTGCTCTCAATCTACTTCGAGGAAACAGAACTCTTTAGTTTGGTCGTAAGATTTTTTTTAATTACTCATTTCTGTCTTTTCAGAAATTTTGCAAATATTCAGTCTGATCTTTTATGCTTTATTTTTTCCGGATCCAAGCGCAACAGACGAGGACGTCCGAATAGCAGACGATTCCTCTCATCTGATCCTGGCCGTAAAAGGTATAAAAAATATAAAATTCATTAAAAAAATATGCTTTTCTATATGCGTTTTTAAATTCTTCTATTTCCGAAATTTTAATCTGAAATCATTCAATGTCGAACTTCTCCGATTCAACATAAAGTTGTTTAATTTTTGGCGCTTGGAATTTGAAATTATACAATTCAACTATTTTTTCTAATTTAAATGTCCAAAATATTTATGTATGTATATATATATATATATATATATATATATATATATATATACTTAAAAAAAAAAATTTAAACAGTGGCCACCCTGATATCATGTTCCAAGTCCTTTTCTTCACACAAGTGCTTTTTGTTACAGGATTGTCAGTCTACGACGAAAATAGACGCTGCGCAGTAGTTATAGAGGAGACGATCATTTCTGAGACAGACAGCGTACTTCAGGGTACTCTCCTCCTCCTGCTGAGCCATTATTTTTATGGCTATATTTATGCCGCAAAAAAATCATCGTCATTGGAATTCATACAACGGTAAGTTTTTTCACCCAATGAAATAAAAAATCATTTTTTATTAATTGTGAGACATTTTACAATTTAATATAAGTCCTATTCAATACATTCTGAACATCATTTTTGTTCCAGGATGCTCCAACAAATCAATCCCCGCCAAGGTAATAAGAGAGGACGGAAGAGAAAGAACGACCGTACTGATGAGGAAACTACCGCAATTAATAATTTAATGCAAAAAATTAATTAATTAATGAAATTTTCCATGTAACTATTTCTTATTATTGTAAATATACATATTACTTGAATATTTATTATATTTTATTATATATTATATTACATTTATTTATATATGTGTTAAATATTTCAGATATCCTCATTCCCTTACTTTTAGGTGGACTCCCGAATTTTTGCGAAACATTCCCGGCAGTTTTCTAGGAAAAATTCCCTAATATTCAGGAAAATTCCATACATTTTTCCTACAGTTTTCTAGGAAAAATTCCCGAAACTCTTCCGAAATTTTCCACACGAAATATTAGGAAAAATTCCCTAAAATTTGGGAAAATCCCCGAAATTTCCCCCACTAATTGTTAGGGGAAATTTCCTCAAATTTCGGAAAATTGCCGAAATTTTCGCCACGAAATGTTAGGAAAAATTCCCTAAAATATGGTAAAACTCCCGAAATTTTCCCCACGAATTGTTAGGGAAAATTCCCTAAAATTGTTAGAGAAAATTCCCGAAATGTTAGGGTTATTAGCTTTCCGAAAATTTTCGGGAAAATTCCCGAAAAATTTCTTACAGTGTTTAATAACGAAGATTAATGTTTTCAAATGTATTTTCAAAAGTAAACATTATTGCACGTGGTATAATTATTAAAAACTATTCTGCCATACATTGAGGAAAAATTGGATGAAATTTCATGTTAGTTATAAGTAAACTTTGCAAATGTAAAAAGGAGCAAACTTTAAATTATGCAATGTTAATGATTCCCTTAAAATCGGTTATAGAATGAAAAATTTCGGTGAATCTTTTCAAGTAAAAAATGTGTTATTTACTCGAAAGTTTGGTAAAGTTTAAAATGAATTCTAGAGAAAACTTGATCTTGGATATGGTATCAAGAAAAAAAGAAAGTATATTATTCTTTTATTGCGTGATGATAATTAAAAAATTAACAATGCTAATTGAAAAAGTTATACTCTGTTAAAATTTAAACTTTTAAACTCGACTTTAATAAATTTTGTTTCAAAATTATTGTATTAATAAGTGAGATTTTGAAAAAATCCTCTCGCCACAATTTTTAAGGTAGTGTGATTTTGTAAAAATGATGATGATAAAAGAAAATGTAGTACATTTTAATTGAAAAAAATCAAAAAAATTCTGCAGACTGAAATCGTTCATATAAAAAATTAAAGAAAAATGTTCTCATCAAATTAACGTCGCTATATAATTTTTTGTTTAAGAAATCTTCAGAAATTTTTTTTTATGTTTTTGTTATATTTTTTTACTATGCAGTGTAATAAAGGTTTTTTTTTTAAGTCTATAACATCTCAAAAATCTTCCATGAATATATAAATAACTATTTATCTACATGTTTTTAATAATGTTGTAGTTTTACTACACTATCATTTTAGGGAAATTTTACTTTTACAGAAATCTTTTTATATTTTCATCAATTATAATAACGTTTTATATAATTTCTTAACAATGACATCAACCAAAGAGTAAATCTTTGAATTGTACATTGCGTACCTACAAGAAGTTAAGTAATTTTCGCAGATTATTTGATCAAATTTACTGATGAGGGCGTTGAACATTCTTTTTATTTTTGCTTGTAATTTTTACTATTTGGCTGTTAATGCAACCGCTTTGTTAAACATTAATTTTGCTGTAAAAAATCGTCTCTTTGGGTTGAAAATTAATCTCTTTTGGTAGAAAATCTTTTTTGATAGCAAATTCAACTTTTTTTTTTAAATACAATATGTTTTGACTTGAAATCTTAGGAATTTAAAGTGTTTCATATTGGATTCAATATGGTAATTACATTAATTTTATTTAAAAGAAGTCACCCTATTTCCCCCGTTTGAGACAACTTTGGGCTACGTTAATCTTCGGGAGGCGGGGAACAGAACTGCGCTCCTCGACGAGGGATGACAGGGATGGGGGCAAAAAAAACCCAAAATTGATAGCGTAGATTGTACGGCCCCTTCATACTTACCTATTCAACGAATGAGGCGAATTTACAGAAAGGAAATTTATATAGGTGAGTAGAAGCGTAGGAAGTAGGAACTAGGATCAGGTAGGATTGCTTCTCGATTATAGATTCCTGTTCCTAACATTTACCGACATTCAAGGGTTCCTATCCATTCTATATTTAGAAACGTGGGTGATTAATGCTGCATAGAGGTTTGTCTGTCAAATGAAAAATCTAGACCAGAAGTTTTATATTGAGCGTGAACACGTATACCTTAGAATGTCGGTAAATATCGGTAACAGGAATCTATACCCAGAATCTATACCCAGAAGCGCTCCTCAAATTATAATTATAGGTGATTCTCTACAAATATAATTTTGCTTATATATTTATAAGAGTAATAAAACAAAATAAGATTCAATGATATATTTAATATTTTTTAGATACTCTTATGCGTGGTAAAAATGCAAAATTTATCTTCTTTTCAAAAATCCATGTGACGCTTACTTGTATAAAGGGAACAGAGGAAATTCTATTTTTTCGGATACCTATTTATTGAATTATTATAAATAAAAGTCAATGGTATTTCGTTTTAAATGTTAAACATCATTAAAAGGAATTTGAATACCAAATTTTATATCGATCCAGTCTATTTTCCAAAACATGGAATGTGACCTCTTTCTGGTGAATTTCCCATATAAAGTTCTTAAGAAAACCCTTTGAACCCAAATGGGGCATAAGGATATCAGGAGTGCAAAAGTGGTGAAAACGTCGATTATTGGATGACATACAATAGTGGTAGGGTAGCATGAAATCATTGCAGGAATTAGGTCGCTCTAAATTAATTTGTCTGTTGATGCGTGTTAGCTCATGGCACAGTGTCGGCGGGGTTAACGAGTATGTTTGATAGCGCAATCGTGCATCAGGATATCACTGTCACTGTCTATAAGATAAGCGACTTATAAACACCACTCTTGATAATGAATAACGCTGACTCTGGAGAATACAAGAGTAAACAACTGGAACAGGTGGCCATGGAGAGTTTAGAGGTATTTCGGCGTCCCTGTTGGTAAAGTTGCCAACAAAAATTGGGGTGAGGAAATGGAGGTGGCCGAGGGTGGAATGACCCCCAACTACAGGGGCGTTTCCCCCGTTTTGAAGCCACTGGGGAAGGCTGTTAAATCACGTTCTATAAGATGTCCTCTGCTCCCTTTCTTTAAAGGGGCATTGTACAGTTCTTTAGAAATCGTTTTTGCACCTTTATTGATCTGCATCTTTTCCAATATATGATTGTTTTTGGAAAAAAATATTCTTCTTGTGTAATTTGGACCTGCTCTATTCATTGGTGCAAAACATTAGCAATTTTATATGTTTATATAAAAAACTGTAAATGGGCCTGATATTCGTGCGCAAAGCAAACAAAAAAGCTGATGAAAAAACCTATCTTGCGTAGATAGGTTTTCGAAGCGCGTTTTCAGCTCTAAGGAAGGTTGTTTCCGAGGTTGTTTCAAGGTGAAGAAACACTATCTACATTTTACTGTGCAATAATTAATTAATGCAATTGATAAATATTTTATTAATTTTATAATGTATGCATTGACTAGCATTATGTATCAATGTAATTAAAAAATCATTTAAAAAGCACACTCATAATTGCAATAACTATTGGTTGACAATCCAAAATTGTGGATAATTTCTTCCGAATTCAAAAAGTGAGAGCATTTTCAAAACTTTTGAGACCATTTTTTTTCAAGATTTAAAAATTCTATGTACGGCTAGTCGCAGTACTCGAAACCTCGAACAATTCATCATAAGGCCTTTTTTCAATAAAAACAAAATCATCAGAGGAGTTATAGCATTTTCAAAATCCCAACAATACAATATTAAGCCAAACAACGCAACGATATGGAAAAAAGTCAAGGAGAGAAAAAAGTTGCTTTTCGAAAGCCCTATAAGATTATCATAACAGCATTTTAATTTTTTTTGAAAAATCAAAAATTCAAATTTTGATCGCACAAAAAGTAATGAAAAATCAAAAATTCCATTTAACAGTCAAACTATGCAAGATACGATAAAAGATGAATAAAAATGAAAGTTGTTCATCCAAAAAAGAGCTACAAATGCGTTATGAATCATTTTTTGATAGGATGCGAAGTTTTTGTTTTATTCGTAAAAAAATATATTTAAAAAAATTAAGTTTTTGGACACAAGTTACGAAAAAAATAATAGAGAAAACTTACTCATCCAAGAAGAGCAACAAATTTGTCATTAATACTTTTAGTATGGGGTGCGTTGTTTTTGTTTTAATCGTAAAAAATAACGTTAAAACTATTTTCCTTAAACGACACAAGGTACGATGAAAATTGATGAACAAAAGTTGTTCCCCAAATAAGTATCTACAAATTTGTTCTTAATAATTTATAGGAAGAGTATATGTTCTTATTTTAATCATAAAAAATAAGATTAAAAATAAATAAATAAAAAATTTTGGAAATATGACACAAAAGACGAAAAAAATAAAGACAAAAGTTGTTCAACCGAAAAAGATCTCCAATTTTGTTATAAACTGTTGCTATACAAATATATTGAAAACAAAAAAATATTTTTTTCTTGAAAAACGGCATAAGCTACAATAACATTTTATTTAACAAATTTTTTTCCTTAAATTTTATCTACGTGAATTTTCTTAGAACCACTTTACGCTAGGATGCGTCTTTTTAGTTCAAATTGAAAAGAATACCATGGAAAATAAACAAATTAAATTGGTGGAAATACGACACAAGTCGCAATAAAATGTTTAATAACAAAATTGTTTTTTTATAGGATGCGCATTTTTTAAATTATAAAAACAATAAGGCAATGAAAATACGTATGTTTCAATATCAATGCATATTATGAATTGTAATAATGTATACATTTATTGAAATGATACATTTTTCAGTGTAGCTGAGAATAATATTTAATACAAAATAAGAAACAAATATTAAAGTAATCATGATAAGTAAAATCTGTACCTCATTTTGCAATATCTGAATAAGCAATATCAGGCAATAGTATGTTGAACATAATGTAGAAGAGTTCACATTTTTGACAAAATCGATTACAAAGCACGAAATACGTGATGTGTTCGTTAAAGCCGAAGGAGCTTTAACAAAAGAGAATTCACAATCAACAAATTACAGTTGTCGATGCTTTGACCTTTAATTTCAAATGGTCTATGCAGGAATGTGGGGGAAGTACAACGACCGAACGCGTAGCGCGAGATAAATATATAATTATCGAGCGCGAAGCGCGAAACCTAACAGTCTCGTGCCCTAGGCGCGCTCAAACTTGCGAGAAAAGCGCGCGATGAAAATGTGCTCAATCATGCAGGCTTACAGAAAAAAACTGGGCTGCTCGAGCCTTATTGAGCGCGGGCATCTATAGGAATGATTAGTGGACTGGTGCAAACTCAGTCGAGTTCCTCATAGATTTATAAATGCCATATATATATTGATTGGTATTGGTTTGTGAATGCACCTCCATGATGTTCTGATTCAAGTCTCCAAAGGAACCCTTTTGGATCCCTGCAGGTTTCTATTGGAGCTCAAGTTCTAAAAGATACCAACTTTCATTTAAGCCGCAACTTTAGTGAACCACCAGTTTTTTTCTGTGCTCAATGAACATATCAATTTAAAAAATGATATATGTCAACGTAAAACCTGTCTTGTGCATCATTTTTAACAATCATTACTGCCTTGCCAAAGAAGATACCGGTAACTTGTACATTTGGGATTTTTCACATGATTCACAATTGTATTGCATTCAAATATATTATAGAAACAAATGTACATCGGAGGGCCAAATCCTAAATGTAGCTACCGCCTTCTTTTTTTTTTTGCTCAGCAGCTGTAAAATTCGATGCATTAGGTACCAATTCGGCACCCCAATCAGTCCCAGATTGGGCTCCGGTCTGGATGGTAACGTAAGTTCACAGAAAAGAATGGGGTTTCACTCAAGTTGCAGCTTAAATGAAAGTTGGTATCTTTAAGAACTTAAATTCCAATAGAACCCTGCGGATCCCCAAAAGGGTTCCTTTGTGGAACACTTGAATAGTACAACGTCAAGGCCCATTCATACAACAACCGCTTAAAAAGTGGGGTCGGTAAGTTAGGGATTTACAGAATTTTTCGGTAAAACAAATACAAACGCTATTAATATTTTTATGAGTACCATTTTTTAAATGTGAGTATAAAGAATAATATAAATCTATATTATAAATTTTTATACGCATGCTTGTACATAGGGTAAATCACCAAAGTATTGTTTTTTGATTGTAATATGAAAGTTATCGACCCATAAGTTAAGACGAAAAATTTCTTGCATATAAATACGCCTATATATGATTACAAGTTTGCTACATAATCTGCAAATGATACTTATCAAGTCATTATAATATCTATTCTATTTGCGACAATAGCTTGTGCTTAATTCTTTTCATTATATTATGTTCGTCAGAGTTCTAATACATATGTGATTTAACGTAAAAGTTGTGTTATTAACTAGAGAAAATGTCGAAGTGAGCGAAGCGAAAAATGGGTTCTTCGGGAAAAGTCTCCATTAAAATTAGTTTTATCTGAAAGTCCAACTGGAGAATCCTTTGGAACAAGTTCATCGTTTTGGGTTCCCTTTCAGCAAAAAGAATATTCCTTTTTGTTGCAGCTCCTTAGGAAGCAAAAAGTAGGTCTACGTAATTGAAAACCCAGTTTTTTTCTGTGTTGTACCTACGCCTAATTAGGCGATCCAGTTAGACCCTAGTTAGGCAATCTTAATTATGACTAGCTAACTCAAAAAGGGATTTTTTTCAATAATATTATATTAATAAGGCATTTTGTTTACTATCACCTTTACTATGCATTTACGCGATTTACTCCATTATACGTCCTCCGAAACAGCCAAAGCAACACTGAGCAACACACACGACTGCGAGGGCCAGTGCTGCCAGATTGGTCGAACTCCATTACCGTACGAGGCTCTGTAAATTTACCGTACAAATACCGTATGTGGATAAAGAAATTTACAGTACTGATTATGCTGATTTGAATAGTCGTACCAAAGATAGGTCGTACTCATTATATATAGTCGGCGAAATGCGCGTGTTTTTCAAATCAAATTTTTAATTTAATTATTTGCGTATTAGGTATTTTGACTTCAACTTCAACTTCAACTTCACTTCACTTCGTTGAGTGCTGAGGGGAAACAATGGACAAAATGCATGGGACAAATCTTCATTGTTATAATATCTTCGTAATGAATAATAATTATTATCATTTTATTATTCCATTAAATAATTCATAAAACATTAAAACTATTTTTCAGATACACTTATATGGCAAAAAATTAGTTTTTACAGAGATATTAGCAAAATAGGGCAAAAATGGACCGAATCCTATGCATTTGGTCCATTGTTTGCACGGAGAAAAATGG
Organism: Andricus quercusramuli; assembly: GCA_932178445.1. NCBI lineage: Eukaryota > Metazoa > Arthropoda > Insecta > Hymenoptera > Cynipidae > Andricus > Andricus quercusramuli. The sequence goes on from CAKNXH010063163.1 coordinate 37,253, forward strand.
AAGGTCAGTTTAGCCATATAGATGTGCGGACCGACTATATTGCAGGGTTAACTATAGGACAGCCCTTGAATATGGCTAAAGCGACTATCTCTAGAAGGTTGAAACAAGAGGTTCAAATCGATCATCTCAGAGTGTCGACTTGGTCATCTCGTACGGTCGACTCAAGCGTCATATAGAGTCGAACCGATCATCACACAGGGCGGAAAAGATCATTATAAAGGGTCGAATCACTTATCATAGAGGGTAGATTTGGTCATATCAGATAGTCGTCTTGATCTCCTCGAACAGTCGACCTGGCCGTCTTAGGGTGTCGATTTGATTATCCTACATTTTCTATATATTTTTTCCTTTTCTTATTCATTCCAGTCTCTCTCTTATAAGAGGCTGGAAATTATAAAATTACGTAGAACCTATAAAACCTGAAAATTTATATGAAATACATGAATTCTGAAAGCATTCTTCATTGTTTATGGAGAGCGAGGTATCTAAGACATAATTTGATATGCAAAAACAGTGCACATTGAAAATATATTTTTTGGAGCACGAAAGGCGTCAATGTGACACGACACGGTGTCACACTGAATGGTAAGATTTGAAACACTCAAGTGAATTCATGAATCAATATCCCACATGTCGTTACTTTCTGCATCATTAATAAATGCTGAAATGTTTTGCACGTTTTCAGTTTGAAACGACACGGCGACAACAAATTGATAGCTGAACGTCCAATTACGCCTTTATCCTAAATCCCTTGGAAGCATCAAATTTGATGTCGAAAATTGAAAAACAATAAGCTTAATACACTTTGTATCATGTTCTCTCTTATGAACGTTTCACTCTCCACGAATTTTTGAAATATCGAAAAGCAGTTAAACTGATTAAAAACATGTTCTTCTTCTTCTTCTTCTTTGTTTTTGGCCTTTTGATTCAATCAATAAGCCATGAAATTTCCACAGATTCAATATTCTTCTTAAAATCCAATGAGAATTCTTCAGACTGTTAAAATAACCTCTTCATTCAGCTTAACCAATGACATTCACTCACTCCGAAAATGCCCTAGAGTCCAGACAACGGTGCTGCCAACTGCGTCTACAACCAGATTGGTTAAGGTTGGCGGGCTTATTTAAAATGATTATGATTAAATGTGAAAAGCAATTGTATACAGCAAATATTTAGAGTAAAGTTATTAAAAATAATTCTAATTTGCTTACAAGGAAGACTTATGAAGTGAAATTTCAATTATTTATTAGATTTCCTTCTCAAAAATAAATGATCGATTTCACGTTCAAAGAAAGGAATATCTTTTTCATCGTAAATATGAATTTACAATTATTCCTAATATTCTTATACACTTTACATTTATTATTTGTTGTAAGCATTTGACTTACACATTCAATAATTTTAAATAAACACGCCAACGGTAACTATTCGGGTTGGCCCTCCGCGATGGGTCATTTGCCCTTCCGTGGACGGTCGAAATGAGTGAAAACAAGATGATCGTATTGACCTCCCCGAAAGGATACCTTGCCTATCCCTAATAGTGAGTCTGACCTTCTTACAACACTCAGCCTGGCCATAAAATAAGAGTCTCTCTGACTGTGTCGAAGAAATTCTAAAATGCTACTTAGACCATCTAGAAGAACGGACTGGCTCTCTAAATTTTGACCCTCTAACTTTGACCATCAATTTTTCTCCGTGTGCCCAGCATTCAACGGAGTGAAGTTAGCTGATGATGAAGTGAAAATGCCTAATTAGGCATTTTCACCCGTGCAGAAATTTTGATGGGGTCCTGGTGGGATTCTCGCCAGTTTTCCCTAGTTCTAGTGTGGTCCTGGTCTGGAAAGCTGACAAGGGCCCTACAAGGAACGTCACGCTTGCACTTGCAAACGCCCCATGTAGGGCAAACTCGTCCGGCCCTTCGGTGGTTTTCTCAGATTTACCCTAGGTTAATTTTTCTTTCCCCCAATTTCGAATTGAAATTAAATCTTTATTTTCGAAAAGTACTCTGTTAGTACAGACCTAGTACTGGCCGAACCAATAATGGAACAAGTTCATTACTGGGCCAGTACTGCAGATTAGTAGCACCCACTACTGCTATACTCTAACGATGTGACAAAAAGGTATTTAAAAAAAAAATTAATTGATTGCGAGTATTTTGACTTTGAATATGAATGGTCTTGTGTAGATTGAATACATATATTACATATTTAAATATTATATTACAAATAAAATTTCTAACGCTACGGGGTATCGAACCTACATCTATACCTAAATCTATAGCAGTCGGGAGTCTTAACCTTTGCGCTAAACTTACAAGTTGAAATTCTATAAAAAAAGCCATCCTCATAAGCTACAGCTCAAAATGTTAAAACACCAAATTTTAAACTCTTGTTTTCTAATTTGGACTACTTTACAACTTTCTACAATGACAGGAAATGTAATTTTTTATGAATATTAAAAACTGTTAACGACGGAACTTAGAAATTTGATCGTGAACTTTGAAAATTTTTTAATAAACATTTTTTTTAAACTTTCGTGTAAGGTTTGGTTGTTAGTTGTTTTAGACCATTTTACAATGTTTAAGATTCACATTTCACATGAAATGTAATTTTTTCTGAAAATTTACAATTTTATATAAAGATGGAACTTAGAATTTTTTTCTTAAAAAAAAAAAAAAAAACAGGAAAAAAGTTGTTTTCGCGATAGTCTCTTAGATATTCACTAATTCAATAAATTTTCAGATTATACAATCTCTGAAGTACGCTCTAAGTCAAAATGACATTCGCATTTCGCACGCAAGGTACTATGAAATAATATAGGTTATATGTTTATGAATTCGGCGTTGCCAAGTATTCCTGGAGATTTCCCGACTTAGGGTTTTCAAAAGAAAACCCCTTCAATTCCACTAAATAAAAACTTAACATACCATCTGTATCTCAATATTATTTTATTAATTTTTAACCAGAACAGCGAGAAAATATTTATAAGTAATGACAGAATACTTGTATATGGTTGCCTGATTATCGCCACTCTTGATTAAAATTTTTTTATTAAAAATGGAAAACCCGAAGAGGGCCTTGTCTGAACCCTATACTTTAATTGGGGCTAAATAGGGCGATTTCTGCACGGGAACTGGTGTAGCTTATTATAACCCGTGTCTTAATTTTTAGAAATTTTGATGGATGGTTTTTTAATATTAGAAATAAATGTTTAGGCAGTACTGACTTTTTCTTCGAACATGGAATATACCCACTTCCGTTTTCTCATTGTGAAAACTAGAGATCTCTCTTTTTAGGGTAACAATTTTTTCGTGTCCTGTTTTTGAATAGGATAACTTAATGCTGTCATTTTCAGTGAAAAACAAACGATTCTGGGATCCCACCAGTGATCTCATTTTAGTATCATTCGAGACTGTTTTTTCTGAGTCTATTGTAATGCCTGAAACTAGCCCATAAATAATACTTTATTTTCATTTTTCACAGTGCTTTTAGGACATGAGTATATAGTATCAATAGATTTAGTATGGTTCTAGTATCACTCTCTACTCAAACCCGAAAATAATAATTTTGACCCTGACTTATAAAAACGCGAATCTCCTAAATAACGCCCAAAAGTAATGAAAATATATAAAAATGACTCTGAAGGTGTTACCTGAAGATTTTTCAGAACATTATCTGAACAGTATTTTAATGTTTTCTAAACAATTTTTGAATCAGACAATACATACTGAAGTAGCATATATCATATCTCGTACAAGCAAAATCAGTTTATGCTTTGTAGGATCTATTTGTATGATGATTACCACATTCTTTGAATGAGCTGAAAATTATTTCCAAGTTGCATTACTTCCAACTAAAATTTGTCTCGATCTCATATAGAAGCATAATATTTGGGTTGTGCCTTGCCAGAGGAAGCTCCCATCTTCGAATCGAAGAAAAGACTACACCGACGAGCTCCACCTTAGGAGTGACGATCACGCAAGAATAGTGGACCTTTTCCGGATTTCACGAGCGATTCCGCAAGTTCTTGAACCTGAAATGTGAGGATCCTGAATTCTAAATAGCTTAGGATTATGTAAAGGACGTTTTTTAATTAATCTAAAGGATTCGATGTCGTATGATACCGCACCGCCTCTTCACGCCGGGGTTACGCCCCGCAAGTTCGACGGCCTGCCCTCCGCGGGAGCCGCCCCCGCTCTTTGAACAGGAATACAGGAACCTGAAGAAACTCTTACGAGCACGGTTTACGGTTTTCTTCCTCAAGAGACGATACTGCTACGTAGTGAGCTTGTCTGTTCTCGGCCCACCCTCCTCTTCGACCTTCCCTTGCCCGCCTACATACTTCCGCCTACTTCCGCCAAACCAGTCATCGTCTCCGATGTGATAAGGGTCAGCGCCTCCGCGATTCAAACACAGGTGGAATGCATAACGAATGAGGGGTTGATTATTGACTGAATGTTTCGTGCTTTGATTGGCATATAGGGTTCAATACATTAGGGGCCCTTTCATAAAATTACGTCACCGTGATATAGGCGGCGGTTCCACATTTTATTCCGGCTCATGGAAAAATCTCCAATTGATGATCGTTTTTACTTCTGAAAAATCAATGGCAAAAAACCGCTTATTTCTGCAAATATTGGCATATGGAATTCTACATGCCGTCCATTTAATAAACCTCACCTATGCACACTGCAATGGCGAAGGGGGGGCGGTGATTTTTTGAAATGCTTCAAAATATGATAATGAATGATTTTATTTCACACGTAAAGCCTTTAAATAGACTTTGCACCCTTTCCCCGATGCTACCTCCCCAATGACAAATTCACAAAGGGCGCAATAATGCGCCAGTACTGGCTAGTACTGGCGGTTTACTGGCTTTGTTGGTTCAAACAAAGAATTGGTTATTATATAGACAACAAAATATTTGGTTGACTCAACTCAATTTTTTGGTGATTTTAACCAAATCTTTTGGTAGATGGAGTATTTAGCTGATTCAACCAAAAAAATTGGTTAGGTCAATCAAATATTTTGTTGAATCAACAAAAATTTCTTTCATTTACCCAAATTTTCATCTATATCCAACAAAACAGTTTGTTTGGTTCAAGAAAAGTTTTTTTCTCAGAGAAAAAACTGGGGTTTCTATTAGAACCATTTTTTGGTTCCAAAGGAGCTGCAACAAAAAGGAACCTCTCTTGCTGAATAGGAACCCAAAATGATAAATGGTTTCTAGATGAACCCAAGTGTGGATTTAAATGGTTCTAATAGATTAATTAGATATATAATTAGATAAATATTGCACTGGAAAAAATTTAATGAAGAAACTAAAATCATAAACATTAGTCATTCTTGAAAGCAGCCCCATGCCACTTCTCATGGAGGCCTGTGGAAAATATTGTCATGAGAGTTGACGGTCGCCGTGCGGTGGCGCCAGCTATGCACTTGGCCTAGAATTCAAATAATGCAAGGCAAAAGTGTTAAAATAATAAAATTTGTTGAAGAAAAATAATTTTCTGATAGTTCTGGGTAAAAGATAATGAACTTTAAGATATTTTTAATCTTTTGAGTTGAAAATAATTTGCGAAGATCATAAAATTCACTGGTTTTAGACGAAAATCGCACTGCATTCCTACTAACTACAACAAATCATTATTCATACGCAATTAAATCAGACAAATAATTATTTGTGTAATTTTTAAATATCCGAAAAGAAAATCGTCTAAACTTTATAATAGTTTTTATTATATTATATAATATAATATTTATTTTATTTATTTAATAATTTAAATTCATTTCGCATTTTAAAATATTTAAAAAAACAAATTATGTGTTTTAATGCACTTCTTAGAGAGGGGGTAGGTAAAATTAATAAAAGAAAACCTAAGTTATAGAATTAAACATTTTTTATATATATT
>CAKNXH010063163.1:43563-68374 GCA_932178445.1 Andricus quercusramuli
AACTAATATGAAATTTTATCCAATTTTTCCTCAATGTATGACAGAATAGTTCTCAATAATTACACGACGTGCATTAATGTTTACTTTTGAAAATATTTACTGTACATTTGGAAACTTTAATCTGCGCTATTAAAGTTTACCGAACTGCCATGTATTATTTAACCTTTTGCACGTCACAAATTATTACAATAATGTCAAACATTCTCCTTTTAGTCCATATATCCCAATTTTACTCAAAAGTTTGGTAAAGTTTCCTAACCAAATTTTCTCCGTGTATGTTAAGAAATTGATTTTTATTCTTTTGAAGCCTTTCACAATTCTTAAAAATCTTCTAAATTTTTTGTTCGAAACCTGCACAAATCTATATTTTGTTTTCAATTAGGCCGTGGGCTAGTCACACGGAAATTTCTGTACGAATAGCCAAATTTTGACGGTGTAAGTAGACGCTTCGTTTAAATTATTCGAAATCATTTCAAATTTTTAATTGAAACTTAATTCAACTTGCTTGAATTTTTTCTAGGAATAACAATAGATGTTCAATATTTATTATACTTCAAAATTCAACAATTTTACTTGCAAATCACATTTTTTGAAATAGAACAATCAAAATTGTGACGTTCAAAGTTTAACTTTTTTGTTTAATTTTGAATATTTGATTCACAATTACTGATTTTAAATGAACAGTCAAAATTTTCTAAATATTAAGCAAATGTTATTTTTCCTAATTACAAAATTTCAAATTTTAAAGTTTAAAATTGTAAACTAAAACAAGATTTTCAAATTTAATAAAATTCTTTAAGTATGAATATACTGTTTGAAGTTATTTCACAATTTTAAATCATACATAATGTTTTAATCATGCGTTTACATTTATTTAACTACTAAGACTTTCCAATTTGAACAGTTTAATCTTCAACGTTAAAATCTGGAAATTCTTAAATTTTTAACTGATTTCAATCGTGTTGTAAAATTAAATATTATTCAGTTGTTAATCCTTAATGCACAGTTCAATTTAAAAAATCATTATAATTGATATTGACAGTTGATCAACTAAAAAGATTTTTTATCAAAAATTTTCGTTTCCAAATGCTTGTGATTTAAAAATTTCCAAGTCTTTAAGACTGCATTTTTAAATTCTTTTAATGAAAAATGTACGGTTTTCCCCGTTCTCATAAAATTCCCGATCATTTCCCGGTTTCTCGGTCCAGCTGTCATCCTGAAAATAGATTAAGATATCATTTTTTTATAATCTAAGGTACAAAGACGTTTCTTTGGATTATATTAAATAATATGCTCATTATTCTCGGATAATATCTTCTGGGTTGAAGTGCAACGAACAAACTGCATCACCAGGCTTCAGTTTGACATCATCCCTTAAAATAGCTATTTGCCATTGTTTAATAATATTCGGATCATTTGGCACTGTGAAGAATTGAATCTTGTTATCTTTGTCCTGCTCCCGATTACTTTTATATCCCGATTTACAGTCAAAACAAACGCACTTCACCATTTTTTGTTAAAAATTTCAACACCGCGGGTATTCTGGAACATCGGTAAATAGATGAGGATTTTAACGTCTAAAATCAGTTTTTCGAGTTTTATTTCGCTTAGGAGATGGAAAATGTCTCAAAGATCACTAAAAACACTTAAAAATTAATTGACACTGTCATTATATTATTTTAAATATGTTATTAAATTCAATATTAACATTTTGCCATGCATTTGCAACGATCATAGGCCAAGTGCATAGCTGGCGCCACCACACGGCCACCGTCAACACATAGTACATTTTCAACTCAGAGTTCCAGGGGGCTGCTTGAAAGGAAGATATTGCACATGAAATGTGACCGTTTTTAAGGTTATGTTGCAAATCCGATGTTTTCCAATGCGCATGCCCAAAAAGCGTGGGACTATTCGAAATTATATAATATACACTTGCAATATTAGGTTAATATAAAATTTTTTCAAGAAGCTCGGTATTTCTATAATTCAATTTAATTTGTTTCAAATAAGAATAAAAAAATTTTGTTAACATTTATCTGTATGACTGTTCATAGTATTTATTGATTTCAAATAGGCCCGCGCTTCTCGGCACATGCGCAGTTGAAAACGTCGGCAACCACCGATGGCCATCTATCGGACATGAACAAACTAAAAAGGAACCCCAAATAAGAGTTCCTTCAGAGCCTAGGTTCTAAATGATCCCAAGTTTCACTTGAGCCGCAGCATTACTGATCCCTCAGTTTTTTCTGTGCTGAGTGTAGTAATATGGCGCTACTGGCCGCCAATACTGGTGCGGTATACAGCCGCAGTGCGGCACACCACCGGCGCTGTAATTTCTAATGCTACGGGGTAGCGAACCTATACAGTCCTACATCTATACCTAAATCTATCGCCTAGCAGTCGGCTCGATGAAAAAGCCATTCTCAGAAGCTACAGCTCAAAAAAGTTAAAACACCAAATTTTAAACTCTCTTTTTCTAATTAAATATTTATTATTATACGACGTTGTCAACAGCGATACCACGCTGAAAACACCAGTTCCCGTTAGATCACTGAAGTTAAGCAGTGTTGGGCGCGGTTAGTACTTGGATAGGTGACCGTTCGGGGAATACTGCGTGTTGTTGACCCGTCGTGGGTGTGGTGGACCCACACTGGTAGTATTTATCCACCTAGAAACACTACCCGAATCGGGTAGTGAGGCAATGAACTTTCGAGTTCGAAATGCTAATCAATTTTTTTTTTTTTTATTATACGACGTTATGTAAATGTAAAATATACGAGCTGTTAACAGGAATCTCAATAAAATAATTTTTAAATAAATAATTTATATCAATTACAATTTTTCTTCGTGTAATATTTCGTTTTTTCACATTTTAGACTACATTACAACTTTCTGAAATGACAGGAAATGTAATTTTTTATGAACATTTGAAATTTTTAACGATGGAACTTAGAAATTTGATCATGAACTTTGACAATTTTTTTATACTTCTGTGTAAGGTTTGGGTTTTAGGTGTTTTATACCATTTTACAACGTTTACGATTGATATAAAATGTAATTTTTTCAGAACATTTACATTTTTACATACAGATGGAACATAGAATGTTTTCTAAGTTAGCCGTTAGCCAGTACTAGGCGAATGGTCGATTATCTGTACTGGTGACCAGTACAGGGCTACTACTGTGCCTGCGCTGAACTCCGGCGGAGTGCGGAAATTTTCGTCGGCTCACCAGTAGTGGATACCAATAACGGCCAAACTCTGGCTCTTTCTCTTAAAACATGGTTTGCCGTAGTAAAAGTAACACTGGGCCCATTGATTCGCATTTGCTGGGCCAGACTCCGGCTTTTTCTATTAAAACATGTTTTGCCGTGATGAAAATGACACTTGGTCCAGTAATGTGAAATTACTTGGCCAAGCATCGGCGGTAGATCGACAAATTTGAATAGCCAATATAGGCAGCCAGTACAGGCACAACACTGGGCCGATTAAAATGCCGATATCGGCCCAATAACATTAGCTGATCTTTGGCTGCCAAAATTGGACCAAGCCTGGGCCGTGTGTTTAGTTCCAGCAATTCGCACTTGGGATATTTGGGCTTTTATTAAAATAGGATGTTACTTTTTCTAAAAAAAGGCGTTTCTAAATGATTTTTATATTAAATCGTATATGTCACTAACAATATTGATATCATACCCAGTGTTAAGAACAGCATAATATTGAACTTCGTTTTCTTTAAATATATAGAGAAAGCTGTCCAATGGATAATTTTGTAATTGAATATATGTATTGATGTTTCCTTTGAGAATATATACTAGTCACCGATTTATTCGTCTTTCTAAAATTATTTCACATATTTGTAAGATATATTGGAGAGGTAAACATTATTCTTCTAAGATGTTTTTATACCATAAATCTTATGAATAAAGTCACAGTTTATACTATACGTTCGCATATAATATAAATCCGTTATATCTCGAATAACTGAAAAATGATAATTTTATTTTTTTATGAATATAGAGTATAAAATTCTCAATGATTGATTCAATTATAAATTTTCTATATATTTTTTTCTGAACTGCTGAACTTGTCCACCTGGATTATTTTCAAATAAGAGGAGTTTATAATTCACATTAATTTTGAATTTCAGGAAACAGGAACATTCATTTTGAACATTTTATATAATACTAGAAATTACTCAAAAATTAGGGCTTCAAATTTTGGACTGTATATAATTTGAATATTAGATTATACATTTTTTTTAAATTCAGACTTCACAGCCAAAAATGCTCTCGAAATAGGGAGAATAGAATGACTTTTCACGAAAGTAGGGGAATAATAGGCCAATAAATTCTTGTAAATAAAATGATTATAGATACAATATTGAATTCAACATGAAAAGCTTTAAATTTCTACACTGGAAAAAATGGTTCAGCCGTCACAGCTGAACGTCTAGCTTGGACAGCTAAACCAGTTTTTTCAGTGCAACATTTTAAGTCGGAATAAATTTTATTTTTTTAAAAAGTAGTTGAATTTTCAACCCAAAGACGAATTTTTAACAAAAGAGTTGAGTCTTCAAGTGGAAAAGCTGAATCTTTTAGAAAACAGTTGAATTTTAAACCCGGAAGATTGATTTTGAATTAAATAGGTCAATTAAGAAAAAAAGTGAAATAATTTTTAACTACACGGTTGCATTTGCAAGTAAGTAGTTGAATTTTCAAGTAAAAAATATGAATTTTCGAAAAGATTGTTGAGTTATCAACTTAAAAAGTGGAATTTTCAACGAAAGAAGATGAATTTTCAACCAAGTAGTTGAATTAAAACAAAATTTAAGCAAATGGACCATTTTTGCAGAAGATATATAGTTGGATTTTCAACAAAAGGGTCCATTTTCAACCATATAAGATGAAATTTTAACCAAAAAGGTGACTTTTACATCATAAAAAATGAATTTTGGCAGGAAAACGTCGATTAGTCGCATTTTTCTTCAAAAAGCCGCATTTTATCGAAAAAAATGCACGATTCGGGCCCTGCTATCACGTGTACCTTCTTGTAAGGCATATAACGATACACTTCATTAGTCGATTACATACAAATTAACAGTACGAGCATATGTTTTAATTTTTATCGGGTTTAAAAACAATGCTAAATAGGGGGTCATAAAATAATATGTAATATGGCATATAAGAGAGTAATATAGTTTGGTGGAGTCAATGGATGGCTCCTACAAGCAATAAGACCAATATATATGCAGGTAGCAAAGAAAGTTTAGGGGTTAATAGTAAACTGAGTGACTGTTTCGATATTATGCAAGGCGTCAAACAAGGATGCGTTATATGCTCATGACTATATGTCATATTCATGGATAATCGCAGAGTCAATCGAGGACTTGCAAAGAATGTTGAGAAAACTGAATACAAGCATTAAGAACATGGGGCTCAAAATCAACTTAAATAAAACCAAAAAATTATGGTATTTGAAGGAAAATGTGAGAAGACAATGTGCAATATTGTCCGAAATGATGAAAAAATAGAACAAGTTGATGAGTACATATATCTTTGTAGCCTATCCACTTAGTGAAGGAAAGATAGATGGAGAGATAGATCGGCGCATAAGCGAGGGTAAGAAGGTTATCGGTAGAACAGGGCACATTATGAGAAGTAAAAATATATCAAATTGGGCTAGAAGGGCAATACATACACGGAAAAAATGTATCCGTAAAAAAGTCACGAACTAACCGTGCAGAAAGTTTGATGGAGTTCTGGTGGGGTTCTCGCCAGTTTGCCCGAGTTATAGTGTGGTCCTGGTATGGAAAGCTGACAAGGACCCTACGCAGCGCGTCACGCTCGCACTTGCAAACGCTCCATGTAGGGCAAACTCGTCAGGCCCTTGTTTGGTTTTCTCAGATTTACCCTAGGTTACTTTTTTTCCCTCCAATTTCGAATTAAAATTGAATCTTTATTTTCGAAAAGAATATTTATTGCATTGTAAGTTGGTACAAACAGTGTGTCTGCAGAGCGAAAAAATGTATTATTTTCCTACTATTTCTTTAAAATTAAACTCTTAAATTTCGAGGTTAGATTTTGAATTTTGAATTTTACGCAAGCAGTTCCAAAGAACATTTATTCGCTCTATAGCAATCAATTTATTTATAACAATAATCGAGGTTAGTATATAATTTTTTTCATCATTTTCTTTTCCAAATAATACTAAAAAAATCAAATTACCTTCTGGAGAACTTGCATGAGAACTGTCACATGTCTTGTCGCGCTCACCTGTATTCATTTGTTTTCGAGCGCGATATTTTTTTGACCAAATACGACTGCGGTTTTGAAGACATCTTTTTCCATTTTCCGTCTCTTAGATATTCCCTAATTCAATAAATGTTTGAATTATACAATCTCTGAAGTACGCTCTAAGTCAAAATGACATTCGCATTTCGCATGCAAAGTACTATGATAAAATATAGGTTATGTTTCTGAATTCAGCGTTGCCAAGTATTCCTGGAGACTTCCCGACTTAGGGTTTCAAAAGAAAACGCCTCCAAATCCACTAAATGAAAACTTAACATACCATCTGTATCTCAATATTATTTTATTAATTTTTAAACCGAACTGCGAGAAAATATTGATAAGTAATGACAGAATACTTGTATATGGTTGCCTGATTATCGCCACAAAAATGCGATTAATGATAAGTGCCATACATAAACAGCTGACAGACGAAAAGGCATACGACCAGATGACTACTGGTACTAAGAAAAAAGTGAACCTCACTGGTTAAACCAGTGCTGGAACTCCACTGAATGAACCAGTGGATTCTCACTGATTGTCAGTGACACACTTCTGGCTATTTCAACCAGTGAGATTTCCCTGGTTCATTTTAAGAGAGTCCCTTCTCTACCGACTGAGTCACGCCTACCCCGAAAGGGAAATGGCTTAATGGTATATATAACTTAAGGATATGAACATAAATTGCGCGAAACAACCTTCAAAACACACGTGCCGTGCAAAATTCTGCTTAATTTAAAAAATCATGAATTAATTGCCACATATTTCGTAATAAAATTAGGTTACTTTATCAGGTGTTTTGTCAGGTTTTGCATGTAAGATATCTTTTTCAAATGAGTCTTTTTTATTTCAGGCTCGAATTCAGGGCTGCGATATCTAGAAAATGTTTTTCGAAATTCTTTTCAATTCTGAATCTTTATTTTAAGGGTGTTTTTGACTCTCATGAAATGAACCATCTCGATTTTAATTGTTTAGTGAGTAATCAAAGGATAGATAGATCTTGATTTTTGATGTAGATTATAGATAGACAAATCCAATGATTCCCACAATTTATCTTTTGCAGAGGACAATAAATTCTTTCATTTATAGTAATTGAAGAAAAATTCGCTGTTATTTGATGAAGTTTTCAAGAAAATTAGGGTTGAATAAATTAAATTTTAAAACTATTTAGTAGGGTAGGCCAAATTTAAACCTGCAAAAATTCGATATTTGGTGATCGATCCCTCCAACTTGTTCCTTTTCTAGAATAAAAAATCTGTGTTTTTTCAAATCTGTTAACATAAACTCCGACCCTCGGGCTTTTATAATTAACATGGGGTTTTTAAAGAGAAAATCTCGGTTTTAGAACGAAATAAACGAAAGGAGTACTTGTCATTAACTTTCTTTAAATACAAGTTTAATCACCTCTTAAGGAATGCTCAAGGAATAATTTTCATCAAATATCTTTCAATTTTGACCCCTTTAACCCCTTTGTATTATGCCCGAAAAATGCTCAAAAAATGCAAAATAGCAGTTTTATGTAAAAATCATGTTGAAGATGGTATTTTTTTGAACTTTTTCAAGGTGAATAATTTTTATTCGATAAGTGACAATTTTCCAAGTATTTTATAACAAATTTTGAAGTGTTTAAACACTTACTATTAGTTGTAACTATTTTTTTTCGCCTGTAAATCGTGGAAAGTTATTATTTTTCGGGATAAATGATATAGTTGACGAATTTGAAGAATAATATTTCTTGTTAAAGATATTTGTTAATTATTTGATACAATTTTAATTTCTCACCAAAATTTTTATCTTTGCGAATCTTAAAAAAACCTTATTATCTTTAGCCTCAATTTGACATGAAATTGCTATTTTGCAATTTTGGGGAATTTTCCGGGCACAATAAAAGGGAGTTGGAGGGTTCAAAATAAAAAAAATAAAATTTGGTTAGAAAGTGATCTTTTTTAGACACTAAATTCCACTATTTCGCTGAAAATTGATCTTTTTTACTAGAAAATTAATATTCCTGGTTGAAAATTCAACTATTTGCTTGAAAATCTATGCTCTTTGTTGAAAATTCATCTTTTTCGGCTGAAAATGAAATGTTTGGTTTAAAAATGCAACCGTTTGGTTGAAAATTAATCTTTTTTGGTTTAGGATTCAACTATTTTGCTAAAAATTCGTCTTTTTTTGGTTAAATCATAATGTGCTTTATTTATAAAATTAAAATCTTTCTTTGTTGAGATTTCAACTTTAATATTTTTTTATTGAAAATGCATCTTTTTAAGTTCACAATATTATACACCTCCTTCGTTGAAAGTTGAACTACTTTCTTAGAAATTCATTTTTTTATGAAGATTCATAAATTTAGTAGAAATTTAATGTCTTTTGTTGAAAATTGAACTGCTTGCGGTTGAAGTTTCTCTTTTCAGGGGTAAAAATTAATTTCATATTTCGGGTCATGTTTCGAGATCATAGCTTAGAATGCAATCATGAAGTCATTTCTATGACATCTGGCAACCTGGCTCATCTGAATAACAACTTCCTTCGGAACATTCCTTATTCGCAGCCTTTTCCTTTAAGTAGTATACAAGTACCCTAGTTTTTTCCATTGAAAAAGATCCTCTATAAGGCCTAAACTCTATAAACAGCTTACAACTTTACACTAGGGTAGCCCAAAAAAAAGAAAGTATTTTGTTGTTGTTGTCAAACCCCCTATTTTCTTTCGTCTGGTATAAAAAAAGTTTTGCAATCTGTGATTAATATTATATATTGCATTATTCAAGTATAACATAAATCAGGATATTTTGAGTCTATCTCTAAACACTTTCTTTATATTTCATCCTGTGCAATTGCTTGAACAATAAACAATACAAGTAGAGATATAGATACAGAGATATAAATGAGGAAATATACTCAAAAATAAAGATACATGAGATGTACAGTACACCCCCAGTAACTGCCAGTCTGACTGGGCTGTAGGGAAGTATAATTCCAAGAATTCGGCACTTATTAAACATACCCACTCTGCCCCGTCTTATAACCACGCTGCGTTGGAGCACGCACTTTGGGACATGCGCAGAGACTCACAGCCGCTCGCTGTCGCTTAAGTGGGAGACACAATGGAGTGTGCGTTAAAATACGTGTGGAGGAGAAGTGGCAAAAAGTGGAACTTACGGGGCTTGCAGTTAGCGGGGCTTACTGTATTGAAATTTTATTTTTTTATTTTTAAATCAAACAGGCTAGGCCACACTCTACAGGGTTCGACCATAGCTGAATGAATGTTGCGCCAGGGTCAGTTTCTCCTTTCATACAAGACATTTCTACAACGAAATATACCAAAAAAGCGTGCGTTTGTTTAGATTTAACAAATGTATGCGTCATATTTTTATGGGTCGCCTTGCCACCAGTACTGCCAAACACTCAGAAAACCATTTGGTTGAATCAACAAAAATTTTGTTAGTTCAACCATACACTGTTAAAAATGTTTGGAATTCTCCAACACTTCTAAAATACAAGCGTTAGGAAAAATTGCAAACACTGTATTGGAATGCCGAAATTGCAATATATGTATTGTAGCGTTTATAAGTCGAAAATTGTGCACATGCGCCTCATCCTACCAATGTATCGCTGCATGATCCGTTGCATTTGAAAACTACAACATTATGTATTATAGCGTTACCCAACATTTCGGAAATAAACTTCCAATACATTTAGTGGAAGTTTTATGTGGGAATTTTCAACAGTGTAGAATATGGTTATTATATGGACAACAAAATATTTTGTTGACTTAACCAAATTTTTTGGTTATTTTAACCAATTCCTTTAGTAGATGGAGTATTTAGTTGATTCAGCCAACAAATTTGGTTGAGCTAATGGAATATTTTATTGAATCAACTAAAATTTGTTTCACTCAACCGAATTTTTATCTATATCCAAGAAAACAGTTTTTTTGGTTCAAGACAATTATTTTTCTGGGTGCATGTATGTACTTACTTTGGATTATAGGCTTTTATTTTATAAGTTTTTTTGGATTAGTTATGTGTGGCCAACGCGAATGTATCCTGCCTTGAATTCCTTGAAAAACAGATTATTCAAAGGATCATTCTCCAATATTGGTACAATTTCAGTGGCATTGACGTCATGCAAGCGTAATTTAACTATTCCTTCTTGATTATGAAGATCCGCTATAGGAGCCACAAATGGACACAAAAAATATACATAGAATACATTGTCTAGAAATCCAAGAACATATTCTTCATTCTTATCTACTCCTACTCTCCAAAAGCCTCCTAGTGGTATAGTGTAAGGTACTTTATTTATAAGACTTATATACTGATGAACACCAAGTCGAATGGGAGCAGGGTGAATTGCGGCCTTTGCTCGGGCCCTTTTAATAAATGGCAACAGTGAATCTGGAAAAAGAAAGTACAAGCAGAAAATAATTATTGTATTAACTATTGAATTAATTTAATAAATCACAGTTTTTATTTTACAAAAAATAATGTAATGGATAGATTAGCGAGACCCTTTTTTTCGGGCCAATAATTTCTTCAAGGGATTATTTTTAACACAAGTTGTGTAGTTGGGAGTTGCGTATGGTCATATTTGCGGAGGTGACATAACCCATTTACATGATTCCCAATACTGCTTTATTCTTGTTTCACTAAAGCTGTATGTTACACAATCTCTTATTAAAGCTTTTTTTTTATGCCCTTCCTATAACTGTTTTCCAATAAATATATCTGCCCCAAATAAATAGATTTTCACTTAAAAATTAATTGTTTACCACTAACGAATGAGCACATATTTCGACTAATCGAATTAGTTATTTCAACTAATTTTTAGTGCCTCATTTTTTCTAAATGATTTACTAGAATTTCGCAAGTACATAATTAGTTGAACTTCACGCATTTGTGAATTTACAGAGCACTGTGCGTTGGAAGAAAACTTATTTCTTTAATTTGAGCAATTTCAAATAGAAAATGAATATGCTTTAATTAAAAATGCACTTTTGGTTATGGATATCATTATACTTACCAACAGAATCGGGGAAAACGACAACGGTAAAACATATAATACCAATTAGGATTCTCATTTTCATGAAATAAATGAAACCCACTGATGAAGACTTTCGATAAAAGTCTAACTAATTAATATTTTTTCATATGTTGACGTTTATATTACACTAATCACAATCTTATTAGTCCTTGTAAATTATTCTTTTCTTATTCATTTATTTCTTCCACATTAAAGTCGCGAAAAATTCAGATTTATGACGTTATTATATGTACGATTTAGAAGGGGACTATAAAAAGTCATTGCATAAAAGAATGATCAGTATTTGTTGAGAAAAAATGATTAATTTTCTTATCTTCCATTTAAAAAAGCAGGTATATTCATTTACGTTGTATGTCATTTATTATTAGGACGAAAAGGTGGTGTTTTATGCTTGAATGTATAAATCCCAGTGTTAAAAATTCTAAAAAATATTTTTATTCATATACACTGGTGAGGAACAGAAAAACAGTTTAAAAATGTTGTCCGGCCCGACACGTGTTCAAATGTGCCCTAACAAAACTAATAGAACGAGCATATTGTTTTATCATCATTATTATCCAGGATTTCGCCGGGAGCAGGTGCTAATCTGAAAAATTGCACCCGCTCCCAGCGAAATTGCGGTAAAATTTCAGCCGTAACCACGTCTCACGACCGTGAGATGGATGGTTACAGTCTGCGCGAATTCAATACGATGGTCCGGCGAAAGTCTTGTGCACCCTGAGGACACGGAGCGACCCAAGGACGACCGCCTTCTGCATTCTCCCTGCAAGTGTCTCAGCATTTTGTTGAAACGCAGGGATGCTTTTCAGGCTATTAACAAGTGAAACCTTGGCACCTCCAAGAGCGCTGATGATCAGGACGATTAGCTTAACAGAATATTCCGGGTATAACCGTCGCAACTCCCTTATAAGGTCTTTATACCTTTCTTTCTTTTCTTTCTCCTTCGCTGTTACGTTTTTGTCCGCTGGTGCCGAAAATTCGATAACGAACATGGTTCGTTCTCGAAGTCAAGAAGAACCATTTCAGGCCTCGAGTGCGCAACAGAAACAATTGTCGAGAATATGAAGTTCCAATATATGTGGCACTTCTCATTTTCGACAATTGACTCTATTTCTCTAGGAGCGTTCAGCGGAGAGGTATTTGGGCTAATGCCGTAAGAGTGACAGAGATGGTAATAAAGCACTCTCAGTGCCGCATTGTGCCTTTGGATTTAGGTTGTTCCCGCATGAGCTGGAAAACTAGATAGTATGTGTCCTAGATGCTCGGGGTGTTCATGACACGCTCTGCAGCTATCATCGGGAATATCTTGGCTCAAAATGTGGCGACGGTATGCTAGAGTGGAAATGACACCATCTTGACATGCCAAAATGAAGCCCTCTGTGCCCGACTTCAATCCGGGTGATCTAAGGAGAGCAAACGTCAACTCATTTGACATCGACTGATCTTCCACATTTCTGTGGAAGATGCCGTGCATCTTCTTGTCGAGGAGCTCTTCGCGGAAGTTTTTCTCCTGTGCTTTCTTAATCCGGGCCTTCAAGAGTGAGTATTTAAGATGTATAAGATTTGATGCATTTCGCTCACCCCTGATATTGAAGTCAAGGCCGAGTGTTTCAGCAGCCTCTTCTGCTGCTTTGTAAAGAAACGCCCCTTTGCCTACTTCTTCGTGTTTTCTGACAATTTTAAGAAGAGGATCTTGTCCATTTGCGACAATATGTGCTGTTCCCAGAATAATTCTGTTGTGAAGATATTCAAGATTCAGTATTCCACGACCACCTTGACGGCGTGAGATGTAAAGTCGTGGAACAGAAGACTTAAGGTGCATGGTTTTGTTCATGTGCATAACCTTTCGGGACCCGAAGTCGACGGATCTGAGCTCGTCCTTCGTCCATGGAACTACTCCAAATGAATAGAGTACTACTGGGACGACAAGCATGTTTGTTGCAGATACTTCGTTCCTCGCCAACAGTTCGGAAGACCATATCTATCGGAGGAGACGTTTGTGTCTGCATCGGAGGGTATCCTTCAAAGGATACTCTATAATTATACACGGAAAAAATAAGTCTTGGAACATTTCGTAGATTAGTGCTAGACTTCAGGACGGGCCATCATTTTTTTTTATGAAGTCTCGTATACTTTCTATAAAGTGGTCATATATTTTCATGGAAAAATAAAGAAAAGTCATGGAAGTTTTCAAGCGCAGTCAAGAAACAATAGGCTTGTAATTCTTATGAGACAGTTTACAAAAAAAAATGTATACAGTCATGAAGTGGATATAAAATAACTTCATATTTGCAAACACTTGAATTGAATAAGTGCGTGATTCAAAACTAAGAACTCGAATACAAGTGAGGAAAACAGTCCATGACTGTCTGCGAGAATTTTCAGAGACGCGCTCAGTGGGGCTCAGAGACAAATTCACTTTGGTATGATTGAAGTAGACACTGGATGATGATTCAGTGCTTCCGAAACTCGCATCTTCATTCACTGCGCGTGCGTCAAGTCGACAATTCAATTTCCTTATTTATTTAACAAAATTTATTATTCTTATATAGAATCTGAAATAATTTTAGTGGATTGTTGTTGAAATTCTTATTTCTCATAAAAAATTTCATTTAAAATAACCATTTTTTAATAACAATATATAAAAAGTATTTTCGAATCTATCTCAATATTTCTTTCATCTTTTAAGAGTGTAAACGCAAGTGATTTTTTTCCTAAGTTTAAAATTTTGTTTATCAATAATTTATTGATATGATTTGGTAAACATATCAGTTTTATTGAAATAAATTTTGTATAACGCTGCAACTTATAAACAGTGCGTCTCACAAAAAGTGCACAAGGGACAAAAAGTTTGATTTTTTGTTGACTTGTTATCAATTTCTTCAATCTGGAATCAAATTCTTTAATTTAAAAAATAAGAATAACTCAATTTAATTTTTAAACAGAAATTTTATCATTTGCCGTGGTACATACTATATAAATATTTATTTATACTACATATGAAATTTTCTGAAAAAAATTTCCATTACATGGATTTCATTTTTTTCCATAGAATCGAACGGTGCAATTAGTTTTTATGTTATATCTTACAAATTTGAAAAAATTATTTAAACAATTTTAGTTTAAGTGAAGAAAAAACTTATTTTTTTACGTAAAATCATTCCTTGGTCAAAAAATAATTTTCCGTGGAAAATTATATTTTTCCATTGAAAAAAAAAAATTGTTTGAACAATGTTTTTAATTTGTTATGCAAAGTCAGTCTTGCAGCAAGTTTTGTAATTCGCAGTCCTCACTAAAATTCTTTTTACTTGGCCACGCAGTTTTCAGCTGTAGCAGAACGCCAAGATTTTTTACTGTGTTTTCAGCCCGATCGATTAGCCGAGGGGCTTGCGCGGTTAGGAATGAGTTGCGTTAGTCTCGTGTCTAGGATAGGTAGTTCGAATCCCCGCAGCGTGCGTCCGATTTTTTAGAGCGTAAAATGCGAGGGATTGATACAAGTAATAATTGTGTGTGTTATAATAATATTTAAATAAATATAGAAGTTGAAGATAATAATATTATAAATTTAAAAAATAATTTTTTATTAGCATAAATGGCTAGCTTGACAGTCTACGAACCCTTTCTTGGCTGTCTATGAGAATTTAATATTGGAGTGTTGAACGGCTTACAAATTTTTCTGTGATATTTTGTTGATGGAGTCTAGGAGTGCTTCACTGACTATGCTGGACGCAATTTAAGAAGTCTTTTATTCCTTCAAGCACTATTTGCATGATTTTCCAATACGATATTTTCAAATTATCAAATGCTTTTAGACCTAGGTATTTATAGGCCCAGGTATTTATAGGTCTCTCCAGCGCAAAGGTGTCGTATAGCGCTTCTGTCAACAAGTTCAGGATCTTCGGGGATGCCGTTATGTTTTCCCTTCTTCAAATTAACCTTGGCACATTTCTCTAACCCGAACTCCATTCCAATCTCTTGAGTGTACTCTGTGACAATTTTTAGAGCTAGATGTAGTTTCTCTTGATTTCTAGCATAGATCTTAAGATCATCCATGTAAAATACATGAGTTACGTTATGCTTTCGGTTTCCAGGTTTGCCGCAGAGGTACCCTTCGGAATAATGGCGAAGTGCGAGAGATAGTGGCAATAATGTGAGGCAAAAGTGGAGAGGGCTCATGGTGTCGCCCTCAAACACACCTCTCTGAAAGGTGATATGTTTAGTGATCACACGATGTTTTCCAGATAAGATAGTAAATCTGGTTTTCCAAAGCGGCATTAATCTCTCTATGCATCTCACGATGTGTGGATGAACCTTTAAGCTTTCCAACAGACAGATGATAAGTCTATGGGAGGTTGAATCAAAAGCTTTTCGGTAATCTATCCAGGCCATCGATAGAGATCGTTGATAGGATGCTGCGTCTTTACAGACACATCTATCGATGAGCAGGTTCTCCCGACATCCTGCTACGCCTTTCTTCGAGCCACGTTGTTCATACATCTCTCGCCACACATGTTCAATTGTCCGAAGAATCCTATCATTTAGGATGGCTGTGAAGATCTTATACTGTGTGTTCAGATAAGTTATTGGCCTATAATTCTTAGGGTCAGCTAAGTTGCCTATCTTCGGCAGAAGCATTGTGCGCCCTTCCAAAAACCACTCTGGAATAGGCTCTTCCGACTTTAGATATGAGGTGAAAATTCGGGCCAGATGCTGGTGGGTTGAAGGAAACTTCTTCCACCAGAAGGTCTTGATACCATCTGGTCCCGGAGCGGGAAAGTTCTTCATGCCTTTTAATACGTTTTTCATCTCCTCGGTAGTGATAGGTGAGCATTCTTCCTCAGGTGTTATGGGTGCATTGCACAGCTCCTTGAAGCTATTTATGTTCTTTGAGTCTTCTTGAAGTGGATGTTGGACCTCGTAGACTTCTCTCCAAAATGCTTCGACCTCCTCTGGTTTGGGCGGATGGTCGACAGTAATTGGAGGGTCTTGGAAGAGTTTAGATGGATCAGATGAAAATGGTTGATTTTCTCTGACCCATCTATCTCTCCGCTCTAGACTTCTCCTAGTGTTAGATAGTATTCGTATTCTGTCAACAATATGCTATCTGATGGGCATTAGCTTTGATTTGTTGATTGTGTGATGACGGATCCGCAGTTCGCGCGCGAACCGTCGAACCTTGGCAGTGAAAGTCCTGCCAGATGTTACGTAGTCAATCACACACTGAATGCGGGACGCGTACTGTCTAGTCCAGCCTATCTTTGTGCTGAGTTGATGCATTCTTCTTTTAGTCTTATGATCAACCGTAGGTTTTGTTTTACGGCTTGCATCTGCCAAAGTTCTCGCTGTATTATACACACCACAACTGATAGTCCAGAGGTCAGATTCTTCGGAAAAATCTCCACGAAGTGCATAATCCAATTCAGTCAGATCTTCGGGCTTGGGAGAAACCTGAATGTTGATGTTTTTCCGGGTCCTGAAGCATCTTTCTTCCACTATTGGATGCCTGTTCGCGGTTGGTCTCAGTGTCGCCACTCTTTCTCTGTTGCCGGCTTGTTCTGGCTGCAGTCGTGCCATGTAACCTTCTCGCTCGGGGCCATACTACTATCGTAGCACTCTAGCAGGTCGTCATTGAGTCGATCCGTCCACCCAAAAGTATTGAGATTCCGCCGGTCCATCGCATTGACTCCGTCTTGATTGGCTCCCCAACTGTAGGGTAGTCGGCATTGTTGTCCGACTTATTGTCGGGAGCCCTGCGCGTTCGATTGTTTCGAACCGAACTTAATACAACTATATTTGGTGTTACCATTGCTGATACTCTGAGGGGTCGCCCGGTATCTCAGGTCACCGTTTGAGACACCTCACCCATGTGTCATTCAGCTTTCGGCACGGTTGTATCGCCTTCGCTTAGGGTTTATTCCTTCGGGACCATCCCTTGACAATTGTCCGCGACTGCTTATTCATTATTGTAACCATATTCAGCAGAAACCCTTGGTACAGGAACCCTCTATCCGCAACCCGAAGACGCGTTCGGTAGCTTTGTCATAGGCCCTTCGGTTTGATTCCCAAGGAATATGTGTGTGTGTGTTACAATGTCTTATATGAATAATTATTGTTTAAAACTAGTCCTTTGTAAGGCATTGCACTGATGCAGGCGCGGATCCAGATAAGGGCTTTAGGGGGAGCCATCCAATAATTCCCCTTCCCAACAATTCTCAAGGGGGGGGGGGTGATAATAATTGTTAAGTTATTTATTCGCTTTTAATGTTTATTATAAATTATATAAATATATTAATCACGAATCTTATGAACATAATCAACAAATGTTTAAATAAAAAACATGTTTTATATTTATAAGCTGCATCTTGCATGTCATCGTATGATCATTATTCAACCAGTATAAAATGTTCATAAGATTTTCGAAGTCAAGCATAAACTATAAAATTATATGATTTTACGCAATCTTAAGTTAGAAACATTGAAAATTGAAGAATTGATTTTTTTTTAATTGAACACTTTTTAAATTGGAAGTTGAATTATTTCAATTTTAGATTGTTGTAAGTGAATAATTATTCAATTTTTATTTACACATCAAATTTTATTTTTAAATCTTTTGAAACATCCCGTGCAGAAATCGCCAAGTTTCTTCCCGGTTCCAGACTTGGGCCAGGCTGGGGGCCCCTAGCCTGGATCTAGCTCGAATTTTGCAATGGCTCGAGCTTGGGCTTAGCTAGTGTCAAAGTTGCAAAAATTGACGACAGATGGCGTAGTACTATTCTCTTTGTTTATTCATTACTTGCGAGTGTCGAGTGTAAATATTTACAAAGTGGCAAATTTGGTATAAATAAAAATTCGTAAACTATCTTAACCTGTAATTTGAGTGATGGTTTGAGCCAAACTGAACTTATAAATTTTGTGTGAGTGATTGAGAATAGTGGTGATGGTGCTGATTGATGATGGTCGATGAACAAAATACAAATCATCATTGAAATTAAATTGATCAAAATGCCTAAAATAAAAAGCACTCTAAGAGTTCGGAGGCATCGAGCACTCGACAGTATCCCATATTTACGCGGGAAAGTGCAAGTAAGTTCTTATATTAATTCTAAATAATATTTTCACTTTAAGATTACACGTAACTTCTAACCTCAAATTGAGAAAACTTTTTCGTCGTATTATCAAGCGTACATATGTTGGTTATTTATGTAATGATGTTTAAGACTTCAATTTATAAAACAAATATAGTCCGGACGTAAATTAAAAAATTATAGTATATAGATGATGGTGACGCAGAAAGGTGGTAGAAATTTAGGAGGCGCAAATCGAATGAGTGACCTTTTGAATTGACTTTTTGATTTTTTTTCGATTTTTAAATATTACATATTCATTTGTTAACTTCAAATTTGTATAAAAAATATTTCTCCTTAATTTCGACTTTTAATTTAAAAATTAGAAATGGCTAGGAATCGATAATAAAATAGGGCCAAGCCTGGGCCAAGCTGGGCGATCGAGCCTGACAATTTAACCTGGTCCTGGCCAGATTTGGCGTTTCATTCAAGCTTGGCCCAGGCTAGATCTCCAGGCCAGGGCCCAGTTTTGCCAAGCCTGTGTCCTGTTCGGGCCATGACCAAATTTCTACACGGGATCATCTTAAAAATATATTTTTTCACTAAAAAATCTATTTTTTCCAAATTTATAACTGTCCATTTTTTATCCATTCGTCAAAATTTGCTTCCGTTTTGAAATATCCTTAAATATTCTTTTAAAATTAATTTTTCAGAAAAAAACTCATTCGAAACTTTCCCAAGAATCTTAAGGCAATATGTGTATTATCTTAAAACCTTTCAAAATCCTTGAAAGTTTAAAGATTTTATTTAAAAACTTCTAAATATCTCAACTTACTCCAAATTTTTCTAAATAATACATTTTTATTTTTTATTTACACATCAATATTCAATATTTTACACCTGCAATTAAAATTTTTTCATTTAAAACAATTAAAATTCACATTGTAACGTTCAGCTCTTCGAAATTTCAATGATTCAAGGCTTTCTGTTTCAAACAATTCAGTTTCAAATTTTTTAGTTTTTAATATTTCATTTATAATTTATCATTTTAAAATAAACAGTCAAATCTTACTGGCAATTATAAAATTGTTCTTTTTCTTCATTACAAATTTTCAAATTGAACTTGTTAAAAATGGTATATTTTAGACTGAAACAACAGATAGTTTATAAAGTTTCAATCGGAAGTTTACCTTTAATCAACTACTAAGGCTTTCGAATTGAAAATGTTCAATTTTTAACGTAAAATTCTGTAAATTGTGTAATTTTATCAGATTGATCAACTTTAAACATTTTTTGTCAAAAAAAATTCAGTTTCAAAAGATATTAATCTTGTATTGTGTAAGTCTTGAAAACTGCATTTTAAAATTCTTTTAATTGAAAATGTAACCACAAAAATAAAGACGTAAAATAGAAAATTTTGATCATAAAAGATTATAGAATTACACATTGTGAACTGAATGATTTCATAATTGAACAATTTAACAACTCAACTTAGCATTAAAAAAAAAGTTAAAATGAAACTTATTTTGAATTGCATTATATATCTTGTGACATGAAATTTGTGATATTTCAAGTGATTGGATAGATTTTTCTTTGACAAAATTGTAATAATACCGGTCAAAAAATAATTTACTGTCATTTCCCGCTCTCAAAAAATTTCGATCATCTCCTGGTTTCCTGGACCAGCGGTCACACTGAGTTATGATATTTCAGAATATAATCATGTTTCTCCAATGATAATACGTATTTCGTGCTTGGTAGTCTAACAAATTTTTCTTCAAAGAAACAATTAAAATAATATATAGTTAATAAATCCGACTCTGAAGTCTTTTAATTGACACAGTAAAAACTCTGGGATAAATTTTGTTGCACCTGAGTTTAAGATGGGGTTCCATCTCGCTCGAAGTTGGGGTACGAAACTAAGGTAATCGACCGTATTATGAGACAGATGTTGATGACAGGCTAGATATATTTGATTTTTTGAAATAAATATTAGTTCAAATATTAATAATCTTTACATTATTCGCAATTTTGATCCTTTGCAAAGTATTAGCCGAAGTGATTTGATACAAAAAATATTAGAACAAAATTATTTGAAGGAAAAATAGGAGTAATTACCGTGTCCATATTATGAGACACCGTTTTAAGGTCATGTCCCAGGTGTCTCATGTGCCATGTCCCTATTATGAAACGGGTAAATAAAATCGAAAAATAATTAAATTTTGAACTTATTGTGCTTTATTGATATTTTTATAAACAATAAATAAATAATTTATATTTAGAAACAAAAATCACAATTTGGTAATACATTATAGTTATTAATTTAAAAATATAAAGAGCCTTTCTGGTAGCTGCTTAGATTATTTGGATTCTTGCTTGATCTTTTGTGCTATTTCTTTCATTTTCCGTAATAAGATCTGCTTTTCCTCTGCTAATTTCTTTTTTTCGTCTTGAAGTTGCTTTTTCTTTGCAAGTTTTTCTTCTCTTTCTTTCTTTTTCATTTCTTTTTCCATGTTGTAGTTCCACCATTCATCAGCTGTTCCTGCTGCGGGTAGTTTAGGTTTACCCGAACCTTCCACCTTTATCTTTTTCTTTTTAGGTAAATATTCCGTTGGGAGAGTAAATGCCTTCGCAAAACATTCATCGGGATTCACACCAGCTCCTAACAATAGATAATAGTATAAGTATTTCAGTAATATTAACGTTTGTTATGATTTTTCTACGCGTCACCTTATCATTTAATTCACATACTTTTATTAGTTATCGCATTATCATTTTCCTTGTCCATTTCTATATTGGCTTGACCACTCGAATTGCAACCGTTCTCAACATCGTTAAGTGTCAGACTAGATCTTGGGTTACTTTCTGAAAGAAATACGTATTCAAGTTGATATATAAGAAAATTATTTGAAAAATAATACTATTAAGAATGCTTGAACGAACCTGTTTGACTATTTTCACCCAAAGTTAATTGTGGGCAGTTTTTACTCCTTATACATTCCAATTTCTCAGTATCCTCAATGTAAGATAAGGTAGTATTCTCCACTGATTGATTAGGTATCGATTCATTAGCCCAAATAGTGCTTGAGATAATATTGTCATCTAGTTCGAATTCAATATTCATGTCATTCAATAAAATATTTTCTTCAGGTACAACAGTATTCTGTATAAGTACAACTTCAATCAAAGACTCATTTGGATTAGCAGAAAGTTCTTGTGAAACTATTTGTAAATTGTTTTCATTCGCTAAACTATCATTCAAAGGAAGATTTTCGTTTACAGACTCTTGACGTACTAAATTAACTTTATGATGAACTAACGTTTTCGCACTCTTGATTGTTAGTTTCTGTATATTTCCTAAATTATAAATATAAAATATCTAAATTATAAATAATTATCTTTACTACATGATTCAATGAATTAAAATCAGCATCACATTTGAAATTTATTAATTTCATCGAATTCAAAAAGTTATATATATATATATACAGGGTGTCCCAGAGTTGAGTGTCCGGACTTATATAGGTGAATGAAAATTAAAAAAATAATTCAAAAATTCCTTTTCGAAAAATCAGTGGAAGTTTTAGTTTTTGAGTTATTAAATATTCAAGCTGGACCAATCAGGAGCGGGGTATGAACAGTCGTGCGTACGTGAGCAAGAGTCCAGCGTAGTGTGGTGACTGCTGCTCCCCTCGGTAACCCCACCTTGGCGCTTGCTTCAATACACTGCGTTAGACTTAGGCTCACGTACGCACGACTGTTTATACCGCGTTCCTGATTGGTCCAGATTAAATATTTAACAACTCAAAAACTAAAACTTCCACTGATTTTTCGAAAAGGAATTTTTGAATTATTTTTTTAATTTTCATTCACCTATATAAGTCCGGACACTCAACTCTGGGACACCCTGTATATATATATATATAACTTTTTGAATTCGATGAAATTAATAAATTTCAAATGTGATGCTGATTTTAATTCATTGAATCATGTAGTAAAGATAATTATTTCTAATTTAGATATTTTATTTTTATATCTTATATATACCGTCAGGTCAACTTCATAGTAGTCATAGAGAAGCGTGAGTGCAAGTGAGACACTAGTAGATGGCGCATAAGAGCATCTCTTTCGCACTTATGACTATGACTACTATGAATTTGGCCTCACTGTATATATGAATCATTATTTCAGTAATATTTTTAAAATGTAGAAAAAGTTAAAAATGGAACTTCATTAACGTTTCCCCGTAGTCGTGTCTCTGATCTGAAGCCAGTACTCATACAATGCCTTCTTTTCTATATCTCCAGTCCATTGGCCAGTCAACGAAGCATCTTTAAATTCTTCAAGCAGTTCAGCTGGAATGTTGTTTTCAAACTTTCGCAAATGTTGTGTACTATCCTCTGGTAGATTTCCTACATCTTGCTGCTCTTGTCTCAAATTAGCGCCCTTACTCTTCTTCCTCCTCTGAAAAATATCATAGTCGACAGCACTAGGATTAAACGGTGCTAATCCAGATGCTCTAAATCCACTAATAATAGCTTCTTTCTCATTCGGCATATTGTCCAGAGCCATTTTCAAAACTGCAGGAAAATCTTCTTTTTTCAATTTCATTGTGTTATTTTGAAGTTTCCATTTTGGCACAGTTCTTTTCCAAATTTCTTTAAAAGGATGAAAAAACGCTATGTCCAATGGTTGCATCACATGTGTACAATTAGGATACAATCCTATCAACTCAATCTGCTTGTCTCGACAAAAACCAACCAAAGGGACTGTTATATGAGATGAGTGATTATCTAAATATACGAGGGCGGTCCGATAAGTACTTAGCCTACAAAAGAAAAACGAAAATTTTGGAAAAGTGGCGATTTATTTTTCAACTTAGTCTCCTCTTAGCTCGATACACTTGACCCAGCGATGCTCCAACTTCTTTAACCCATCTGAAAAATACGTTTTCTGGAGGTCTGCAAAGTAGGCCTCTGTGGCGGCGATAACCTCCTCATTCGACTGAAATTTCTGCCCGGCGAGTGACTTTTTCAAGTTTGGAAACAAAAAGAAGTCGCACGATGCCAAATCATGGTCTCTAGTGTGTACCAGTGGATCCATGTTTTGTTGACGGTCACGAAACGACGCAGAAACTCACTGCTCTGAAATGGTCTCACGGTTGCGCTTGTGGTCCGGAGTCAGCAAACGCGGCACCCATCGCGCCGACTGCTTTCTCATGCCCAAAATTTCATGGAGGATATGACCCACGCGGTCTTTTGAGATGCTTAATGTCTTAGCTATCTCGCGCACCTTTAATCGGCGGTCTGCCAATACGAGATCGTGGATTTTTGTCACGTTATCCTTCGTGGTAGCCGTTTTCGGGGCACCTGGGCGTGGCTCATCAAAAACCGACGTGCGACGACGTTGAAACTCGTTGAACCAATTTTTGACGGTCCCCATCGAAGGAGAAGAGTCACCGTAGACAGCATCCAAGCGCTCTTTGATTTCGCTGCGCGATTTCCCTTCCAAAAACAAGAATCGAATCGTCGGCCGATATTGCTCTTTCTCCATTTTTCTAAAATCTGCGGACACGACAGATTACACACGCGATCAAAACAAAACTACGAGTCCGATTCGGCTGAAATTTGGACAGCAGTCATCTAGGACAATGTACTACACGATAGTAAATTTCTCTTGCGATATTGGCGCCATGGAGCTGTGAGGCTAAGTACTTATCGGACCACCCTCGTATTATCTTTGGAAATTCTACTCTTTCTTGAACCAACCATGGATAGAATACATTGGTAATATATTCATAAAAAGTCTCAGCATTCATCCAGCCAGTATCTGAGATACCGATTCCCCAGTTTCTGGGTATTTTCTCAGCAATGTTCTTTGGAACTCCTTCCTTGTAGGCAAACATTAACATCGGTGGAGCACGAGTGCCATCTGCACTATACATAAATAGAACAGTAAGACATTCTTTAATACCATCTGTTACTTTATAAGCTGCACGAGTACCTTTCGAAGTCAATACTTTATCTGAATCTGGACATAATAAGATACATGATTCATCGCAATTGAAAATTCTGCTCGGAGGAATGTGCAATAAACTCTTCTTTTCCAAATAGTTTTCTTGTTCACCAAACCAATTTTGCAAATCTTCTCGAGTAACACTTGCTCTGCTGAGGCTCAAATGTTGTGGTTTTCTGATACTTATGTAGGAATGACGTTTCTTAAACCCTTCAAACCAATGTCGTCCTGGGCGGTTGTCAATAAACGGTGTGGGTATTCCCTTCATTTTCACATAAAACTGCACAGAATCAAGAAGTTCATTTTTAGTAACTGGCTGGCCTCGTTTAGCTTTGTAGAGAATCCAGTTAACTATATCTTGCTCAATAGCTTCTGATAAAACTGTGTCGGGTCCTGGT